>QANW01012574.1:406171-482748 GCA_003254865.1 Dryas drummondii
TCGATGGTGTGTTGCTTTTTTTTTTTTTTCTGAAAGTCAATGGTGCTGTTTAACGGATGTGGAGTGCCGCAGACATTAAATACATGAACGAAACAGCTTAAATTCTGTAAAGTGCAGTTCCTATTTATGATAACATCTACCTTTCTGAATATTTTAAACTTTGATTGGCCAAAAATAATATTTTAAACTTTTAAGAAGGGGCTATTAACTTATTAGAGTATCTAACTGCATTAAAAGAATAAAAATGAAAGATAAACATGTTTGAATTTTCAAATTTGTTTTGGGATTTGGGGCTAAATAGCGTATGGGCCATGCTATAATCCTGACAAGTAACTTTCTGCATACAGTAGAATATTGGGGACTGGGTTGAGAAGCCTACACAGGAACTTGTCAGGTTTATAGTAAATGGCTAACACAGATTTCACTGCAAGCCCTCTGCTTTAGGTCCAGAGGAGTAACCCAAAGTAAATGGGAAACTGTCAACATTCTCTTCTTCTTAATAGCAACTAAGTATTTCTCTGGAGCTGAAGCTCTCCTTTCTAAATGTTCATGCTTAAATGCTTTGTTCAGTCACTTAGCAGGAGCACATACAACAAGAACAAGAACAAGATGCTGTTGATTGAAGTGAGTCCACAATGTGAGATTTACCAAACACTATAGAGAATCATTTATGCGTGCATGAGCAACTTTGTTCATAGCACTCTCCAGTCTCCACAAATGTATCTAAATAATCAGAAATTCAAATTAACGTGGGCAACCGAAGCTAGGGGTGTCAATGAATGATTAGGTTAAATTTGCCAGAGGAGAAAAACCTGCTGGAAGGCAATGAGTCAAATGGCTAATAGTTAAACATGCGGGAATATCTTAGTTTGCTAGCTAGAACATCTACAGAATGTTGTATAAGTAAGCTGCAGATCCATTTATACATTCAGAAACGCCCCTTCCGAAGTCGTGCCCAGGCTATGGCTGCAACTGCAGCACCGCCCAAGTGTGCAGATCCTGAGATATGTTTGTCTCCCTGCAATAACAAAATAATGTTACAACTAAATTTACTAGAACATACCAAGAACATTGGTCTGATGGCATCGGGAAGACAATTCTAGAGTTCATACTCATTCAGGTACAATGACACAGGGATCCAAGTTGACCTAGGTTATCTCACTTGAACAATAACACGCCCAGAAAACAAAAACAACCACAATAAACAAGGTCTAGACAACTATCAAAATATTCTTTGGTTGAAAACCCATTGAGTGATGGTAACCATTACTCAACTCCTACTCTGTTTCAAGGTCAATGTAAACACAGCACATGCACCATGCACACACACACACACACACACACACAAAGAAATGTGAAAACGGGAAGACGAGCAACATACCTCTATTATCCTCAAGATATCTTTCCCAATTAAAAAGATCCCCTAAAATGGAAAAAGAGAGGTAATGTGTTAAGGATTTTCATAATAGCCTCAACCAATCACACAACATAGAAGCAAATTTACCAGCAAGATGGCGGGAACTGGTATGAAAAACTCCAAGTAGAGAGTAGATTTTGGGAAGAGGAATACATCAAGCAACATGATAGCATTAACTGCCCCGCTTGCACCCTAAATGTCACAAACAGACTCAAAAGTGAAATGAATTTCAAGTTCAATTAATGTTCCTTCCAGAATAATAGCAACTAATCCAAGCCAGCTTGTCAACTTTTAGTCAAACAATCCATGAAAAGAAGGAAGCTAGGGAGTAAGGAAAGGTACATGAGAAAGCATTCATCAGATCTCACCACTATATAACTTAGCTTTGTTGAGAAATGTAAGGACCACAGAATGTAAAGGGTTACAGAAAGCATACCATTGCCGGTGTCTTTGAAGGGTCCATGTCCCACATATGCTGGCCCTGCAGACAGAAGATTGTAAGAATACTCAAGGCTGTATATTCACAAAATCGTCCAGGAGTTTAAATTGTAAGTTCAGAAAACAAAATTACTTGCATTTTATTCATGACCAAGTTGATTTGTTGATTATCATTTTAAGCAAAGCAATGAATTATCATCAATTTAGACATTTACAGAGCAATCTTGCCATTATTTTGGTAGGGCAATCCTGTGAAAGCTTTGATAACAGGCTAATTCATCTGCTACTTTTTCAGAAATTTCAATTGCGAAGATAAGGATTAATGCTCGATTCTTATTTCTTTTAAAGTTACAAAAACTGACCATATTATCCTTGAAATGGTTGTATCACGTAAGCTGAATATTATTATTTTGAGTATCATTGTACCTTTGATGATGCGGCCAAGTAGGCCTGATGCACCAAGTAAAAGACCGAGCCGCCAACAGCTCCAGCCAGATACAACTTTAGCAAAAATTCAGGCCCAAAAACTCTTCCAACCTGGTCAGTGCACCAAAAACAGAGAAGAGACAGAAACTGATTGAATATACCACTTCATAAAAACTATGCAAGAGATCAATTTAATAAGTCAAGCAAGCTTAGCTTTATGATATATCCTCCAACTAAATGATATTTCAAAACAAAATATAATAGCTTACAGGAATCCTTTATGAAATGTGTGATTTTCTTAAGAAAAGAAAAACCAAAATTAGAACCCGTGAAGAAAAGAAATGAGCTTCCGAGTAAGCTGAGCTTACATTCATCCCGAAAAAATATAGTCCGATCATGTTAGAAACAATATGTCCAATATCCATATGACTGAATGCAGAAGTTATCAATGTGTGAAGACGTCCACTCGTAAAATTGTCTAATGAGATCTGCTTAGAGAAAATCAACAAGTTAGGGAATTTCCAGATAGAAATGGAATAATATCAGACTAGAATACTAAGTAACTATTTATGAGTTCATCCTTTCAACATTTTGTTTCCTCGAGTCTTTCCTTTAGTTTAGGGTTACCTTATAAGTAGCCAATTGATCCACATTATAAATATCAATAAGTCTATAAAGTCTAAGCATGAAAAGTTGACAAAGCACATAAGTTCAAATTTAAGGACTCACAGTAAAATTCTTCAACATGAATCTAGGGTCTGCAGTCCTCCATAAAAGGAAAACAGCTACATTAGCAATAATCAAACCCAAAACCATGTCACTACTTGATACCCTTCGGAGCCATGATCTCCTGCGAACAGTGGAAAATAAGTTACAAATGTTGTAAGAGCAGAAGTATGTCTTGCGGTACAGGATTATGCTATTTGAAACACATCTGTTCTTGATCCAATAAATGCAAAAAACTTGAAAACCAAACAACAAACAATTTTCAACATATAACAACTAATACTTTGCACAACCAGATATTTTCTTGATTTCCTAAATAACAAAATTCATTATCCAAATGAAAATTGTAATAGTTATCTAAAATTATTATATTATGCAGGCAGAAGTTGCAGTTATCATTAATAAGGAGCTTTTGTGATGAATAAATGCAAGCAATGGCGTTAAGGACATGAATACGGTCAACCAATCACCAACCGATAAGTGTCGTCCTTTTTTTGTTCCCTGCTACATTGCTTTTCTCTCATGGGTCAAATCAAGCCGAAAAGAAATTTCATATTAACCATAGGTCCATAGGAAAACCCCAATTGAATCAGAAACAATTTCTCATGGACCAGAAATTTCACAATATACAAAACAAAAGAAGATAATTTTTTCTACTGCAGATTAAACAATAAAGCTGCGTTTTTGGCTGCAGGTAAATCAAAGGAGAACTGATTTCACGGTAGAAAACTGGGAATTCCTTGTAAATTTACTAGCTTTCCTTCATTTTCTTACAATTTTCATTGAAATCAATCAGAAACTTCGACATGAAATAAGAACATTACCAGCCACTCCGATGAGAATTAAAATTTGGGTTGAACTGAAAACTTTGTTTGGGAAACTGGGATTGGAGAAATCCAAGTCTGCAATCTGATAGCCTCTTGCTTGAGATCCTCAAAAGGGCCTTTGAGGAATCCAACAAAAGTTTCCTTTTGAGTAATGGGTTGGAGAGAAACCCATGAATTTTTTGTGTGAGAGTGTGCTGCGAACTCCATGAATGAGGATGATGAAGCGGGTGCGAGGGAAATGAGCTAAAGAAGTGGTTTTGGGTTTGGGTTTGGGGTGGTTTGGTGAGAGGAAAGGCTTTATGAGGCTGAAAGTGGAAGAGTGAAGAGGTAGTGGTGGTGGTGGTGGTGGTGGAGTGTGAGAGCTTTTTGGGGAGGTTTGAGGCTAGTTTTAGAGAAAGGAGCCTCTGCATTTTTGTTTAGCTTATGAAAGCGCTCTTTGGTGGGTATAGTTTTGCTCTTTGGTGGGTTTTGGGGAAATTCCTTTCTTTTTCTTAGGGAACAGGATGCTTGAAAGTAGGGCTGGGATTTTATGCCCGAAAATCGAAAATTACTTACAACCGACTGATAATTATATTGAAAAATATCGAACTAGCCGGGTACCGATATCGATACTCGGTATTCATACTGATACCGATGATTTCTGTAACGGTACCGATTCACAAAACCCGGTACCGACGATATACCGATATAGACCGTATATTGAAAAAATATAATTAAAATAATTCATTTTTATACATTTCTATACTATATCGATATATCCTAAATAAAAAATACTAAAATACTAAATACCTTTCTATATAATTTCTAATTTTATATAATACATTTCTAATTTTCTATAATTTATATAAAACATATATAAATTTATAAACCCTATAACTTATTAACTTATATGTTTTTTAATTTATATAATACATTTCTATATAAAAACTAATTAAAAATATCCTAAACCCTAATATTATACTAAATTATAAACCGTATATAGTATATGTATATGATATCTCATACTAAATTACTAATTTCTATATCCTAATAGTCTAATACTATAAATTTATACTTCATAGATTCATAGTTGGTAACTTAGAGTTTGGTATATAATATATAGTATAATACTATAATATGGTATAATATGGTATAGTATAGTATAATATGATAATATTAGTAATTTAATTAGTATATTGTATAATATGATATAATATAGTAAAATATGGTATAATATATTAATATCAACATGGACTATGGAGTTATGGACTATTTATAATTTATGTAATTACATCAATCATAAATGTATAATATGGTATAATATATTATTATTAGTATATGGTATTAGTCATTTAGCCTAACAGCCCTATTAGGTAATATACTAATGTAGTATACTAATATACTAATAATGTAATATACTAATATAGTATATACTAAATAGTAAATAGTAAATAATATATAGTTATATAACTTATATTATATACTATATACTAAATAGTATATAGTATTTACTAATATACTATAAAAGTATAAAGTAGTAAAGTAATATAGACTATATAGTATTAACTATTAAGTATATACTATATACATTAATACATTATACAAGTATAGAGTATAGGCTATATTGCTATAGTGCTATACCCTAAGGTTTAGGATATAATTAATGATATAAATTAAAAAACATATAGACTATTAAGTATTAACTATATACTATAAAAATTTAAAAAACATATAAATTATAGGGTTTAGTATTTATAAGTTATAAGTTATAAATTTATAGTATATACTATATAGTAAGTTAGTAACTAGTGAACTACTAACTATAAGTATAAACTATAAACTATAAACTATATACTATAAATTTTAAAACATATGTAATAAAAATAAAAAACTTCAAACCCCAACCAAACCCCAATTGAAATTTGACCCCAAAAAACCCTANCATGGACTATGGAGTTATGGACTATTTATAATTTATGTAATTACATCAATCATAAATGTATAATATGGTATAATATATTATTATTAGTATATGGTATTAGTCATTTAGCCTAACAGCCCTATTAGGTAATATACTAATGTAGTATACTAATATACTAATAATGTAATATACTAATATAGTATATACTAAATAGTAAATAGTAAATAATATATAGTTATATAACTTATATTATATACTATATACTAAATAGTATATAGTATTTACTAATATACTATAAAAGTATAAAGTAGTAAAGTAATATAGACTATATAGTATTAACTATTAAGTATATACTATATACATTAATACANATCTCGAAGTCTCTCCCTCCTCCTTCCCGCGACACCCTCTCTCCTTAGTCCGGCGTGACGCCGGCGAGCTAGGCAGCGAGACCACCACCAAACTCTCCATTTCTTCCTCCTCTCCCTCCCCATGGCCTTCTCTCTCCCAGATCTCTTCTCTCTCCTCCCTCCCCGATCACCTCTCTCTTTGATCTGCCGCCCTCCGGCAACGGCTGGTGACGAGACCGAGCTCATCATGCTCGACTACTCGCCTCCTCCTCCCCTTTCTCCCTTTGGTCTCCACCCACTCGAAACCCCCTCTGTCTCGCTGCCTCCCTTTGGTTTGCATTTTTGGGTTTTGCTGCTAGTGGGTTTGCCGAGTACTGCCTAGCTCCGACCGATGCCGAATGCATCGGATTTCGACTACCGTCAGCACGGTATCGGGGTCCAAAATCCTCCCTCCGCTCATTCTCGGTCGGAAGTCGGTATGTGGGTTTCGGTACGATTACCGTGCCGAACCCACCCCTACTTGAAAGTTTGAAGTGGGTAGTATATTTTTGCTCTTCGGTGGGTTTTGGGGCTTCTCTATTTTTCTATAGAGAACAGGTAACTTGGGAGTTGGGACTGCAGACCCAAAAAAAAAAAAAAAAACTTGAGAGTGACTAAATTACGGTATTGCCCTAGTTGCGCAACACATCCTCTCGTTCTCAGTTTTTTTGGTTCGTATGAGTGCCAACTGCCATGTAACCTTATGCAGTTTAGGAAGGTCATACGAGTCATACAATACACTTACGGAGTGCTAAGCAAGCTCAACCCACAATTGTCAAATGGCCTATAAAGGTTTTAACAAGAACTACAGTCACCCGTTTCATACTCACTTTAACCCCCAAACGAAACCCAACTTTCTTAAACCAAAATTTCCCATCTTTTTCAACAAACCCAATAAAGCCCAGAATTTCCCAACAATCCCAATACAGGAAACAGATTTCCCTTGCCAGATATGGCTTCCCATCTTCTATGCTCCACAAATTTCTCTCAAAGAATCACAGGAATTAGAGAAGTCTTTGGCTATTCTCTTATCCTTCAAAATACCCCAAAATTCCCTTGTTTCACTAGTATGTGACTGTCCTGGGGTTTTGGGATTTGGATTTCCTCAAGAGATGGGAAATGGGCTTCTCAAATTTGGGACTTTTGAGTGCTTCCCCATTGATGATTAAGAGTGTTTTGGAACAATTTAAGAGGTTTCAGATAAACTCAGATGGTGTTTCTAAGAGTGTGCACTGTGCAGGTTTTGAGGGGTTGGGTTTATTGATGGCACCGTTAGTAGGGTTTTAGAGGGGTTTCCAGGAGTGATTTGATGAATTGATTGGATTCTTTATTCTGGAGTTATAGGACTTGGGGTTGATGATAGGTTGAAGCCATTGTTTGGAGTTTATGGATATTGGCTTTAGTGAGGATGTGGTTAGGAGAGAGATAATTAAATTAAGGGTTAAATACATTTTTGGTCCACGAACTTTGGGCGGTTTCTCAATTTGGTCTACTAATTTTAAAACGTAACAAAAATAACTCCGAATTATCCAATTTGTGTCAGTTCAGGATTTTCCGTCCAAATATCTAACGGAAGCTGACGTGGCCGTTAAACGCTGATCTGGCGCATTGAATGTGCGCCACGTGTCACCTCTTTTATTTTATTTTCGGATTTTTTCTATTTTCTTATTTTTATAAACTTTAAAAATTAATTAAAAATAACTCCGAACTCATAAAAATACACGGAAAATTCCTACAAGCTCGTCTTAACTAGTACTAATTTATTATGGGGCCAAATTACCAATTTACCCTCTGAGAGTTTCTAGAAAATTTCGGAAGTCCAAATTTATTTATAGAGGAAAATTTATTTTCCTCTAAGACTGAGAGGTCTTTTGGGTAGCAAGTGTTCACGAGAAAGGTAGTGTTTGTTTTTAGAAGACCAATGGTACAAACTTCGTATTTTTTGGAGCTCGGGAGATTATTCTATGAATTTCCAAAGAGTCTAGAGTATTTTAATTTTTTAGAAATAAATTTAGACTTCCCAAATTTTCTGGAAACTTTCAGAGGGTAAATTGGTAATTTGGCCTCATAATAAATTAATACTAGTCAAGACGAGGTCGTAGGCCGTATATTTTTATAAGTCCGGAGCTATTTTTAATTAATTTTAAAGTTTATAAAAATAGAAAAATAGAAAAAATCTGAAAATAAAATAAAAGAGGTGACACGTGGCGCACATTCAGTGCGCCACGTCAGCGTTTAACGGCCACGTCAGCTTCTGTTAGATATTTGGACGGAAAATCTTGAATTGACACAAATTGGATAATTTGGAGTTATTTTTGTCACGTTTTAAAATTGGTGGACTAAATTGAGAAACCGCCCAAAGTTCGTGAATCAAAAATGTATTTAACCCATAAATTAAAGAGCCAAGAATTATCTTTGGTGAGGATATTTTATGAGTTTATGGATTTTGGCTTTCAGTGGTTGATATTGCAGGCCCTGAGAATTATCTTCAGCAATCATGAAAAGGTTCAACAATAATGGAAGCCTCTTTGCTATTTCATCATACTCATCATCTATTTTAAAATTTCCTTTAATAAGTTAACAGGAAAAAGAAACACCAATAAGACAGACTTTCATAGGATGATATGCTAGTAAATTTCCTGTTAAAAAGGGAAACATGGAAAAAGGAACTTGAGCTAATGATATCATATCACTTCCCTCAACAAAGAGAGGTCCGAATCATCAGAAATTCACATTAAGAAGGGCATTGGAAGCTAGTGTCAATGGATGATTAGGTACTTAGGAAAAAGACCTGCTGGAAGGCAGTGACTAATAGTTAACATGTTGGAATATCTTAGTTTTCTAGGCAGAACATCTACAAAATGTTGTGTAAGTAATCTGCAGAGCCGTTTTAAAAATTCAGAGGCGCCCCTTCCGAATTCTTGCCCAGGCTATGGCTGCAACTGCAGCACCGCCCAAGTCTGCATATCCTGAGATATGAGGGTCTCCCTGCAATAATAAAATAATGTTACCACTAAATTAGAAGGGAAATAACAATGACATTGGCTTGATGGCATCAAGAAGAAAATTCTAGAGTTTAAACTCATTCAGGTACAATGAGATTGGTTCGGTGCTGCCTAGCACAGGGTTCCAAGTTGGGCTATGTTATCTCACTTTGTTGATGCCCAAAAATGGTAGAGCAGTCAACGTCGAGTCGAACCACGTAGGCACGTTGACCCACCACTGAGTGGATGACACGTCGAAGTGGAGCAGGAACGGGTAGCTGGGTCCGACTGGTGAGTAATGAGTGAGAATGGTATCCAAAGCACCCTGCGCAAGTACACAAAAGTGAGCGGGAAGGGCACCGGTGTGGTGCCGGCCAAAGCTCCTCCGACGCTCAAGTCAGTGTTCAGAGAGATCTGAGAGCAGAGTGAGTGAATAGTATAATAATGATTTCAGTTGTCCTTTTGTGAACAGAAGGTACCTCTTTTATAGTACCTTTGGAAGAGTGTCAACCAATCCGGTGACGACACGTGTCCTTTGTGGTGACTTGCACTGTAGGAGCGCCACGTGGCACCGGTCTCGAGGATCCGAGTGAGTTGACACGGGTCGGGGGCCCGGGAGGCTTGAGCTTGGGAGGCCGGAGCCTAAGAGGCCGGGGCCCAGGGGGCCGGAGCCTATGAGGCCGGAGCCTAGGAGGTCGTGGCCTAGGAGGCCGGAGCCTAGTAGGTCGGGGGCTAGGAGCCCAGGAAGGGCTTAGTCTTTTGGGTCTAGGCCCAAACAGCATGGTGTTAGGCCTTGTGTGACTTGTCGTTATGCCCAGACGATTAATCATACGAACACACTTGAACAATAATATGTAAAGAGAACAAGAACAACCAGAATAAACAAGGTCTAACTGTCAAAATATTCATTGGTTGAAGACCCATTTTGAGTGATGATAACCATGACTCAACTCCTATTCTGTTTCAAGGCCAATGTAAGCACTGCACATGAAGCATGACACACAAAGAAATGTGAAAACAAGAAGATAACCAACATACCTGTATTATCCTCAAGACATCTTTCCCAATCAGAAAGATTCCCTAAAATGGAAAAGAGAGGTAAGTTTTTAACGATTTGCATAATAGCTTCAACCAATCACACAACATAGAAGCAAACTTACCACCAGCATGGCGGGGACTGGTATGATGAACTCTACATAGATGGTAGCTTTTGGGAAGAGGAATATATCAAGCAACATGATAGCACTAACAGCCCCGTTTGCGCCCTAAATGTCACAAACAGACTCAATAGTGAAACGAATTGCAAGTTCAACTAATGTTCCTTAAAAAAAAAATTAATCCAAGCCAGCTTGTCGAATTTTAGTCAAGCAATGAAAAGAATGAAGCTGATGGAGTAAGGGTCCATGCTAAAGCATTGTTCAAATGTTTTTTGAAATGTCAAGGGTTGCTGAAAGCATACCAATCCCAGTGTCTTTGAATGGTTCCTGTCATGCAATTGTCCACACTGCAAGCAGCAAACTCTGAGGAATACTCAAGACTGTATATTCACACCATACTCTAAATTGTAATTTCAGTAAACAAATTACTTGCATTTTATTCTGTGACATCTACTAAATTGTAAGTCGATTATCATTTTAAGCAAAGCAATGACTTATAATCAATTTCGGCATCTTCAAAACAATCTTGCCAAATGTTGTTTTGGTAGAACAATCCTACAAGCTAATTCACCAAATAAAGATTACTGCTTAATTCTTATTTCTTTAGAAGTTACAAAAAACTGAGCACTAGCTATACTACCCTTGTACCTTTGAATTAGCAACCAAGAAGGCCTTATGCACCAAGTAAAAGACTGAGCCACCAACAGCTCCAGCCAGATACAACTTCAGCAGAAATTCAGCCCCAAAAACTCTTCCAATCTGGTCAGTGAATCGATAGAAACCGATTGAATATACCACTTCATGAAAACTATGCAAGAGATCAATTTAATAAATCAAGCAAGCTAAGCTTTATGATATATTCTTCAACTAGACATTATTGCAAAACACAATTTAATAACTTATAACAAAACTGAGCTTACATGCATCCCGAAAAATAATAGTCCGATCATGTTAGAAATGATACGACCAGAATGAATATGACTGAATGCAGAAGTTATCAATGTGTGAACGCTCCCGCTTGTAAAATTGTTTAATGAGATCTGCTTACAGAAAATCAGCAAGTTAGGGATTGAAGTTGGAAATGGAATATTATCAGACTAGAAGAGAGAGCCATCGAAGAGGTGCCAGCAAATGAAGTCTAAATATAAGAAGTTGACAACATTTTGTAGCACATAAGTTCAAATTTAAGGACTCACAGTAAAATTCTTCACCGTGAATCTAGGGTCTGCAATCTTCCATAAAAGAAAAACAGCAACATTAGCAATAATCAATCCCAAAACCACGTGCATATAATCAACCCTTCCGAGCCATGATCTCCTGCATACAGGGGAAAATAAGGGTGCATTTCTGAAAATTGTGTTTTGTTTTCATCTTTGATAATTATAGATGAAATAAAGAAGAAAATTTTTGAAAACCTTTTTTGAATAAAATACCAAAGTTTTTTTTGGCAAACAATACTACAATAGAATACCAAAGTTACCAACATCTGTTGTTGATGAAATAACTGCACAAACTTGAGGACTGTAGTTGGTTTAACTTGAAAAACCAGAACAAAAAACAATAGTAAACATATGACAACCAATACTCTGGCACTTTGCACAGGCACAATTTTTTCTTGATTTCCAAAATAACAAAAGTCATTATCCAAATGTTTATTAAATAGTTAACTATAATTATTATATTATGTGGGCTTGCAGAAGTTGCAGTTATGATCACTTAAATTTCAAAATCAAAATGGCCAGAGCAAATTTTTCAAGAAAGCAGGAACCTTTTGTGATGAATAAAAGCAAGCAATGGCGTTAAGCACATAAATGGAAGTACTTGTATGGTCAACCAATGACCAATCGATACGTGTAGTCCTTTTCTGTTCCCTGCATCCTTGCTTTTAGTTTTCTCTCATGGGTCAAATCAACCGTGAAAATATGAAATCAGAAGTCAAAAAGAACATTCATATTAACCTTAACTAAAAAGAACCTCAGTTGAACACAAACAATTTATAACAGACCATAAATTTCACAATGTACAAAACAAAAGAAAAAAAAACTTATTTCAGCTGCAGATTGAACAATAGAGCAGCATTTTTTTGGCTGCAGAGAAATCAAAGGAAAATTGAGTTTACAGAGGGAAACTAGGAATTCGTTGTGAATTTACTAGCTTTCCTTCATTTTTCTTACAACTTTCATTGAAATCAAACAGACACTTGGACACAAAACAAAAACAGTACCTCTGATGAGAACTAACGTTTGGGTTGAATTGAAAGCTCTGTTTGGGAGATTGGGCTCTAAGAAAGCCAAGTCTGCAATTTAGTAGCCTCTTTCTTGAGACTCTCAAAAGGGTATTTGAGGAATAAAACAAAAGGTGCCTTTTGAGTAATGGGTTGGAGAGAAACCCATGAACTTTTTGTGTGAAAGTGTGCTGGGATCTCCATGAATGAGGATGATGGTGAAGCGGGTGAGTGGTAAAGGAGCCAAAGAAGTGGTTTTGGGTTTGGGGTGGCTTGGTGAGAGAAAACGTTTTGTGAGGTTGAAAGTGGAAGAGTGAAGAGCTAGTGGTGGTGGAGTTTGAGAGCTTTTTGGGAAGGTTTGAAGCTAGTTTCAGAGAAAGGAGCCTCTGCATGTTTTTAAGTTTCAATGAAAGCTTAGTGGGGTAAGTTTTGCTTGGTTTTAGGGAAATGCCTATGTTCTTCTTGGATGTTAAAGTTCCAAGAGGAATGTATGAATGGAGAAACTGAATGAAAAAAGAGAGTGGAGACTAAGAAGTGGGAGTAAGATTCACTGTTGTATTTTAACACACCCAATATATGTGTTTCAACATCAACACACACCTTTGCTGTGGAAGGCCTAACAAACCTCTTAACAAAAAAAAATTGTGGTCAAATTAACCTCTTTAACAAAACTAAGAGTAGTCTTTACAAACCTTTTTTTTTTCTTTAGAGAACAAGGTATTTCCAGAGAGAAAATCTAGGAATTTTGTTTGGTGAAGAGAAATGAGAGAGAAAAAGAGAGAGAAGAACCTGACACAATTTGTTAACTATTCTGTTCAACCTACTAATTATCCACACTAACAGATTAACCACCAGCTGCAGAGGTGTTATTATGGCTAAAAGCTTAAAATACTCCTTTATAATATTTTGATAAAAATACTTCCTTTATATTTGGAAAAAGGTACCTCAGCACATCAATAGAAATGTGAAATGAAATTTCAAATGTTATAAGAATAAATTCGCAGGACTTCGAATGAGATGCTTTGTCAAGGAAGATAAGAGGAGTAACACCATCAAGCAGAAGTGCAGAACTTGCTGATGGAATGGTTGAATGCTGCAGCTATTTTTTTTGCCCAGATGGCTGCTAATCATATATGAAATCAATTAAGTGAGAATCATGCTTTGGCTGCTTTCTTTTTTTCTCTTCTTAAATACGAGGTCCAAATTTCTTGATGTAATGGCTATGATATATGTTTTCTTCAGTGAACTGAAGGGCTAGAATTTCATGGATTCTGTTGTTGTGAGCTATAATCACTACAGCCTTCCTTTAATCAGATAATAGAATTAGCATTCAAAGACATATTTCTGTAAACAACTCCATGAAATGGGCTTCAAAAGTAACCCTCTTCAAATATGTATAATGAAGCCCAAAATATTTAAGAGCCCTCTGTATATACACAAATATACAAAATCTATACATGTCCAAGAATCAAGAGGCTAGAGAAACATGATAATATATATATCCCCTATCAAAATAAGATTATTTGGTGAACCAAGATGACTTCTTTCTTTTTAATTTTTCTTTTTTTATTATCGAATAATCCCAAATGTAGAAAGGTAAGAGTTCAAAACTTGTTGAACTGAGGCTTTTTGCCTAATGCAGAAATTGAGATTCAGGATACCATGTGGGTTTAGTTTCGATTAATATCTGTAGTAATCTTCTGAAACATAACCATAAGACCCTTTGCTTTTGTACGCAATTGACCATGTCCACACTTGAAAAGCAAGCAAATGTCCCCAATATCCTACCAAAATTGAGCTGGTAAAAGATTCTGCATGTTCTTTGACCAAAAAGACTACATGGATTTTTCAACTTCATGTTGAACTTATGATATGCATACTGTCTGCAGGTTGTTTATGGAATCTGTACGTTTACCCAAGAAGAATATGACAGCTGCAGGGTGGTATCCAATAGTTTCTCTTGAAAATGTGTGAGAGAGAGAGAATCAATAATGTTAAGCAACTCAAACTCACCAAATTTGTTCACCAAATGATGTGTCTGTACACATTAGTATTTTATTCGTTAGAATAAGCTTATAATTGAATTAATAAAACACACACATACATTATGGACCATTGGTGGATAAAATTTAGTAAATGGAGCAATAGATACTTTGGTTTGGGTAAAGTCACTACTACAAAACACCTTATTTATGGCGGTCCCAAAACGCCAGCAAAAAAGAGTTCCTGGCAGAAAAATTGCAAAAGCCGCCAAGATTACTTAGCACCGGTGCAAAAAGTGTCCAACGGGTTTGAATGCGCAGAGAAAGGGCTATTCTTGGCGGACAAGTCCCTAAATATGCCAGAAACTTAAATACGTGTTGACAAGGCATCAGGATTTAAACCAATAGGAAAAGTATTCGCATCGGATTTAACCGCTATCACATTTATTATTCGTGTCAGACCAATCCGACAGGATAGTATTCGCGTCAGATAAAACCGCCAACAATTTAATATTTGTGGTGGATATAATGGCCAGGAAAAATATTTAAATATTTGAAAATAATCATTCCTGGCAGATATAACCGCTAATAATGAGTATTTTATTTTAAAAAATAAAATGAAATTTGAAATAATTTATATAAATATAAAATAAAATTCACATATATTAAATTAACAAAGACATAAATTAAAATTCACATAATATTCTATATTTTATATAGAATATTGGCAGTGTTGTAAACAAAATTTTTTCATCTACTTAACAAACACTTGGTGAAAATAAAACTTAAACTAACAACACGTTAATGTTATTGAAGTTCGATCAATAATGTTACAGCAGTGCTGTGTTCTGTTTTTTGGCAAAGCATCTAGCATGAGATCAATATGGACAAGGTTTCTTGTATCAATGTGGCACTTCGAACAGGTTTGTCCACATTATGTTACTGATAGTAATTTTGGATAAGTATCCTTGCCTGCAAACTTTTCTATTAGTCTTTATCATTTTTAGAGACTTTTTTTTTTTTTTTTGGGCCAATATCATTTTTAGAGACTTTAAAGATGCACATTATGTATAGACTTTGCTTGAAAATTTGGTTTTGACCTATTAATAATATCACATTAACAATTGACAATTTTAAATATATATACAAGAATGAAAGTTTTGGTACTCTTTGGAGGAACTAAAAAGTTCCCTTACCTAGTTAAAACTATACTTAAGCATTCCAGGAACTAAATTTTTTTGGCACCCTTTCTCTCTCATGTGCATAATCACATGTTACTTTGTTTCAAAACCATTTTACAGCATATTCTTACTGTGAATTCCCATTAACGAAACAAGTGAGTGATCCCATTAATATACTTTTACTTGAATTGATCTATTTTTCTTTTCCCTAATGTATATCCTGCCTCCAATAAAATAAAGGAATTTGGCACTTGGCAGCTCATCAAAGCATCAAAAAATAGATGGACAGAGCATTATATAAGTAGGTGTCATTACTCTTTTAAATGGAATGCTTTTTCTTAATCATTACATTTCTTTGGAATCAAATTGTAAGCATTTTGTTGCTGTTTTCATCTACTGGAAGAAGGGTGGGTAATTGATGGATGCAAAGGTGTTTTTCATACAGCATCCCCGTTTAATCACTGTGTCAATGATCCACAAGTACATTCCTTCTTACTTTAATTGTCATATTAACTGGTTAATAATTCAATTATATGTTATTTGCAAATTCTAAAATTAAGACCCAATAAGTGTTGCTAGTTTTAATTTTTTTTTTTGGGAAAAATTTATAAATAAGACACATATTTTGATGGTTGTTTCATTTCAGGAGATTAATTTTGCTTTGTATTAATGAATGACACATACTTTCATTTTGTATCAATTAAGTACTATGTTTTTTTTTTTTTTCAGTTTTTATCTCAATTTTGGCCCGACATTGGACCCATCAAAACTCCACTAAATCCAAAAAAATTATACTAGGTTTAAAGATATGCATCTCCTCTTTACATATAAAGATCATCCAAATCAGATCTTTACAACTCCAGATAATCGGCCCTAAAGTAGGGTACCCGAAATTGTCTGATTTTCTAAATTTTCTTCCAGAGGTCCGATTGGACAGTTATGAGTATCCTACTTTTGGGCTAATTATCTAGAGTTGTAACTGTCTAATTTTAGTGATCTTTATATGGTTGTAAAGAGAAGATGCATGGCTTTGAACCAAGTATAAATTTGCTAAATTTGGTGGAGTTTTGATAGGTCTAATATCAGGTCAAAGTTGAGATAAAAAAATAGTCCTTAATTGACACAAAATAAGTTTGTAAATTTTTCCCTATCAAAAATGCTAAAAAACTTATATCCATTATATCTTTTAAGACATCAGATTGGGAAAAAAAATGATATATAAAAATATTTAGCTATTAGTCAGACAGACAACTGATATGTAAAGGGAGTACATTAGATATCGCACTCGGATACATCAGATTTTTAACCATTAGATATCAGTCCATGACTGATATCTAATGGGTAAAAATCTGATATCTATCAAAAATGTTGATATATAGATACGTTGATAGATATAGGGCTAGAATTTCATGGATTCTGTTGTTGTGGAAACATTATTGCCGTGAATTTGGATTCTAGATTATATTTTCAGATGATCCTTAACTAATCTATCTCTCCGGCAGCCTTACTCTGAGAGGTGATTTTAAAAATAGACTATAAGTCTATAAGCTTTGAAGAATGAATTCTTTTGTTATGCTTCTGGTGATGTGGAATGAAAGCAAAGTATAGTTTGAAACAACTGCTACGTACAGTGTGAAATTTAAAGGATAGCCCTATGAGCTATAATCACCACAGCCTTCCTTTAATCAGATAATAGAATTAGCATTCATAGACATATTTCTGTAAACAACTCCATGAAATGGGCTTCAAAAGTAACCCTCTACAAATGTATAATGAAGCCCAAAATATTCAAGAGCCCTCTGTATATATGTACACAAATATACAAAATACATGCCAAGAACAAAGAGGCTATAGAGAAACATGATAATATATATATCCCATATCAAAATAAGATTATTTGGTGAACCAAGATGATTTCTTTCTTTTTTCTTTTTCTTTTTTTATTATCGAATAATCCTAAATGTAGAAAGTTAAGAGTTCAAAACTTGTTGAACTGAGGCTTTTTGCCTAATGCAGAAATTGAGATTCAGGATACCATGTGGGTTTAGTTTCGATTAATATCTGTAGTAATCTTCTGAAACATGACCATAAGACCCTTTTCCTTTGTAGGCAATTGACCATGTCCACACTTCAAAAGCAAGCAAATGTCCCCAACATCCTACCAAAATTGAGTTGGTAAAAGATCCTGTTCTTTGACCAAAAAGACTGCATGGATTTTTCAACTTCATGTTGAACTTATGATATGCATACTGTCTGCAGGTTGTTTATGGAAGCTGTACGTTAATTTACCCAGGAAGAATATGACAGCTGCAGGGCGGTACGTATCCAATAGTTTCTCTTGAAAATGAGAGAGAGAGAGAGAGAGAGAGAGAGAGAGAGAGAGAGAGAGTGGGAATCCATAATATTAGGCAACTCAGACTCACCAAATTTGTTCACCAAATAATGTGTTTGTATACATATTAGTATTTTATTGGTCATAATTGAATTAATAAAACACATACACATTATATTAGAACTTTGATTTGGGTAAAGTATCGATTAGTGTAACCATGGATTAATTAACCAATTAATTTGAGTAAATTTGCTTGACAGTTGACACAATATATATACTCGAATACTTATCCAACCTAGCTTAATTTTACATTAATTGTGTCTAAATGTTGTCTAGCTCAGCAACATGTTATACATGAATTAATATTTTTATATCATGTACATTACTTTAATTCTTGTGCTGTGCAGTCTGCAGTCTTCAGCAATCTCTCTCTCTCTCTCTCTCTCTCTCTCTCTCTCTCTCTCTCTCTATATATATATATATAGAACCAATTGATCTTGGTACCAAACATGGGAGGCAACACCCTTTTGAGGTTTGAGTTTCGCATTTAGGAGTAAATAAACAATTGTGTATAAGATTTGTGCTACTCATTGAGCAAACACATTTGGTAAACTATTATGCGACAATGATTTTTACTGTCGTCCCCTAGACATGCATGTTCCTTAAATTTGATAATATTAGGACTTATATGGCGTAAAGTGCATGCAACGCCGTATTCATGTTGTGTTGTGTCGTGGAAATTCAGTTCAAATTCATTGTAAGGACTTTGAGTCTTTGACCAACAAAAAAAAAAAATTCATTGTGAGGACCTAGATCATCGATTCTTTATAGGCCGGTTAGCTAACTACACCAACTGCATGTACTAAAATAACTTCTTCTGCATGCTTCCACCGACATAAATGCTTTCTTTTGACTAGTCAAATATGGATATGTTTAAGAAAACATTTAAATACATATATATCTTTCTTTATCAAATTTATTTAATGTTAATTACTTGCCATTTTATGTGTGAGTAAATACACTTGAATTTCCAAATATATATCGTAGGACCTTACGGATCACCGATGGAGTTGTTGAACATTTTAATCAATCATAATAGAAAGAGAAAATTATGCGTTTAGTTCACTTATTATTCTATAAATCACATTTTGGTTCATAAATTTTTTTAAGTTTTATATTGGTTCACGAATTATTTGATGTGTTATATTTTAATTCAAAATGGATAATTTTATCTCTCAAAGTCAACTCATTGGTACAAAATTGAGGGGTAAAATTGTCCGATTTGGACCAAAATAGAATATTTTAGACAATTTGTGTAGTGGTATGGAACTTAAAAAAATTTGTGAACCAAAACAAAATTTATGAAATAATAAGTAGACTAAATTAATGCATAATTTACTCTAATAGAAAAAGACTAATTAAAAAATGTAAATCAAAATATAATTAAATAAATATCTTGTTTTAAATTAGAATAAATATATTTTAATGATAATTTGGTTAAGTGGATGACACTTTAGTCTCTTTCTATTAAAAAGAAATTTGAGTTCAAAACTCATAGACATCAATTAATTAATAAAAAAAAATTGATTAATTAACTGGAGAAAATGCTATAATTAGTTCATGTTAATTGTATAGATATATATTTGTTGTTTCTGTTCACAGAACCATATCAATATTTTTGTGCGAATATATTTCTACTTTTGTACCGCGGGATCACAACTGTACAAAATCTTGAAATCTTAAAAGTGACCTTGAAAAGTCAAACGTTAAAACGGAGATACCATACTTTTGTCATTAATTATTCGATTAATCTCCTACTACTCTTTTAGTGTGTGGCTAGCACTCAAACCTATATTTGGTTGGATTTTTCTCTTGAAATGAAGTTTTAGATTATAAAAAAAAAAAAAAAAAATGGTTCGAGTGTGTAACATTTGAGTATTTGACACATAACATGTCATATTGTCCTCAATTTCTTTATTATCGTTGGTCGTCATTCTTACTTTATATTTTTTTTACTACTACACAATTTCCCTTGAAAGAAAAAAAAAAAATTAAAGAGCCAATTATCAATAATGCTTCCATGCCTTAGCACTCCAAGGGATGCTCAAGAGGCACACAAAAATTCATTGTTCTTGTTTTGTTTGATAGATTGTGTCGCAAATAAGTCAAAAAAAACTTAAGAGTTAAGACATTCAGAATTATATTCCTTTCAGCTTATAAGTAGGATAAAAACAAAAAGAAATTTGTATGATGACAATAGCTATGTGTCTAAACAAAGATGCACAATGAGTCAATGACTTTATTTTAGGGCGTTTTTCGAAGCGTCGACATGATGGTCGTGTTATGGCATTTTTCTTAAAAAACAAAATTGAATTCAAAATGAAGAAAAAAAGATGAATGGTAAAATTGAAAATATTTTGAAAAAAAATGCTATTTGAAGGTGTAATTAATAACAAAATGGGTTCAAAACTTTCAATTGTACTTACATGAATATAGGTCACTTTTACTAACATAGAATGAGTGAGAAAAGGAATCGGAGTAAGAAGGAATTGGAGTGGGATCGAATGAGTCATTCTCAATTGTTTACTATCCATCTTGAATAAGAATGAAAATGAAGTTGACTAATTCTCACTCCCATGTTTACTAATAATCATGAATCGGAATAAAAACTTGTTAATTACTAAAAAGTTTGAGTGTTGTTGAAAAAAATTATTTTTATAATGCGTATTTTAGAATTATTAAAAAATTGAGGGTACTTTTGGTATGAATTAATGACTCCTGATGGAATGAGAGTTCATACCATGTCCCCCAAGGAATGAGATTGAGGACTGATTCCTCCTTTTGGAGTGAGCCCCACTTACTTTTTTGATTCCCCAATATAAATAAATACATGATTAGAGTGAAATGAGAATGACGAGTAAAGATTTCATATCCTCAATTCCCCATATTTCTCCCTATCCCCTCTCTCAAATTTTTTTTAAGTCAAACGAATTGAGAAATGGCTCTCAAAAACTGAGATATGGGATACATAGGGATTGGGGACAAGAGATCTCAACCCGAGAATGACCCATATTCATTTCACTCATATTCTATATAAATAAACGTGTCCATATTGTAAGGAAAAAGATTTGGGGCCTCAAATTTTGTGCCTTAAATGTGGCGAAATTAAATAGTTCACGTCACTATTTAATTTTTTGATAATTATACATATCACTATATCAAATTAAAATTATTTTTATTAAAAGACCATCTTATCCCTCCAAAATTCAATGGCCATAATTCATCTTACCCATTTTTCTCTTTCAATTTCTTCTCCCCCATCATTCCAATCCCATATTCCTAATTCATCTTTCATCTTCTCTTTCAATTTTATAGGTTTTTAACTTTTCATTTTGTTTATTTATTTCAGTTTTCTATTTTTTTCTTATTTGCTCATGTTGTACGCTTGTTGCTGAGAAGTTTGCAATGACTTCAACTGAGATTTTGGCTGTACAAGGATTCAGTAGACTTTTGGTAGATTCCTATTTTTCCCTTCTTTTGCTATAAAATGTGAACTCACACACACACACACACACACACACACACACACTCTCTCTCTCTCTCTCTCTCTCTCTCTCTCTCTCTCTCTCTCTCTCTCTCTCTCTCTCTCTCCCTTCCCCACCATATATATATTCCTTGTATTTCCTTGACAGTTTATATATAAGTTATAACCCCATTGCCTTACATTACATTTTTTTTCTTCTCTGGAATAATTAATTCATGTTTGCTTGCAGTTAGCTGCCATCCTCTTAGATAAGTACATGACTGCACTGTACTTAATCCATGGTGCTGGTCGATTTGGATGTAATGGTCTTTACCAGTTAGGTATGTATTTTGTCCTTAATTTACTTGCCTATGTATCATTTTGATTTACTTTATTTTCTCAAAAAATTTTCCACTAAATTTAATTTATGATTTTCAGTGGGATACAAAATGTATATGGTGATATAAAAGGGGACACAAGGTTTTTATTTTTGTGTATTTTATTTTGTATTTTAATTTTTTTTAAGATTTATGAAAAATGCTAAAATGGTCTTTTACAAAAAAAAAAAAAATGAGATAGTCAATGAATAATGACATGACATTGAGGCACCCTAACATCATTCATATTGTAAAAAAATTATTTTATGTAACCGATATACCGTCAAATAATATAACTAATCCAACGTATCATAATATCGGTGGATATTATTACTATTATTGTAAACTTATTTGAATTTAGTGTAATTTATTTCCGCACGTGGCAAAAGGTCTTGCAACTCCTTAAATTAAATGAGATCGAAAACATAAAATAGATAATTAGTAAAATTATTAAATGTAAACTATTTAAAACCCCCTAATTAGAGTTTAGTTATTTCAAAACCTCCACCTTTAATTAAATTAATTCAAAACCCCCTATTAAAGATTTAATCTCTCCCAAAACCCCCTAGTCAACTACACCCAGCTAAGTTTGACCTTTTTTTTCCAATTATAACCCTCGAAAAAAATATCAAGCCCACATTTCTGAAATTTCTCTCTCTGTGCGTGCTCTCTCTCTCTCTCTCTCTCTCTCTCTCTCTCTCTCTCTCTCTCTCTCTCTCTCTCTCCGCCGCGCGTGCGCCGCCATCTGGCGACAGTTGCCGGCGATACCAGTCCCATCACGCTCACCTCTCCCCCCTCATCCTCTCCCTGCCTTCTACTCTCCGCGAAACTGAACGTCGACACCGGATCGGGTCTAGGCAGACCCGAGCTCCTTCGCCGGCGATCCACCGATTTCGACGACGACAAGGTGCCGGACCACCATAGATGGCTTCCTCTCATCGTCCTGAGTCCACTGGTGCCATCAGAAGATATTGACGACCCCTAAGCCCGCCGTTTCGAAGGAGAGAAGCCGGCGACATTCTCGCCGGCGTTCTCTGTTTTCCGACAGCCATTTCCGTCGAGTCAGGTACCCATCTTCTTCTCTTCGTTGTGCTGTTCAGTTCTATGTATTTGGTTGGGTGCAATTGTTAATGAATCGGAAAACCCCAAATCGATCAGATTGACATCCTCGCCGGCGATCTCTGTGTTCCGACAGCTAGTGGGTTTTGGAGTTGGTACTCTGCTTCTCTGCGCCACCATTGCTGCCCCAAAGGTCGACGATTTCATCTCTGCCTCTAAGCGCAGGTAATACCCATTTTGAGAGAGATTAGCTAATTTGATTTTGCTATTTGGGGATATCATTTGGCTACATATATTTATATATATAGATTGAGGCTGTTTATTGCTCGATTTGTGGGTTTTTGACACGTATCAGTGGGGTTGAATGGGTACAAGATATATATTACATTGCAGAGGTTTGTGTTAGTTTGCCTCATTTCTTTCTTTGCTTTTTTTTTAATCTCTGATTATATGCTTTAATTTAGATGGATTTGGCTTAAGAATTGTATTAAGATTAAACAGTTTCAGTTCGTGAAACAGTTTCAGCTCGTGAAACAGTTTCAACTCGTGAAACATGAGTTTTAAATGAAATTATGGTTCTGAAATATGATGAATCAAATTTGCAAGTAGAAACAGATCGATGCAGTGGCGACTGTCGTATACTCGTCGCGCGTGAGGTGATCGGACGACGTTGTTGTTGTTGTTTTTGATAAGGTTGCTGTGTTCTTTTTAGTGAAACGAAATCAGTAAAGGTGTAACTATTTTAGTGAAGTGTAATTATTTTAGTAAATGTGTAATTGTTTTTTAATTAAGGTGTAATTGCATTTTAGTGAAGGTGTAATTGTTTCATCACTTAATTCAGTTTCAGTAAGTGAATTCATAACTGAATTCTTCAATTTAGTGTAACTAAATTTATGAAATTCAGTTTCAGTGTAATTGAATTCTTGAAATTCAGTTTCAGTGTAACTGAATTTTTGAAATTCAGTTTTAGTGTAATGAAATTCAATTTCAGTGTTTGATTTTAGTTTTAGTGAAATATTGAGTTTTAGCAAAAACTTCAATTCAAGAAGAAAAAAAAAAAAAAAAAAAAAAAACAGTTTCACCAAAATTCAGTTACAGTGACATCAGCACTTTGTCAGCGCACGTCAGCATGCGTCAGAAGGGTAATTTAGGATTATAAGTTTTAGGGGGTTTTGAAAGAGTTTCTAGATTGGTGGGGGTTTAGACAAATTTTTTTTGTGATTAGGGTGTTTAAAATCAGGCACTAAATTATTAAAGGATGTTTTTTTAAGAATCTTAACCCTAAAAAAAGAAACAAAAAAAGAGCACCAAGAAAAAATTAAACATATATATTTATACGGCTGAGATTTTCTTATCAAATTGATCTTGACATCCTAGACTTCTCCTCGATCATATACCATATGGGGCTCCATCATGTCCTCATCAAGTAGCTTTTAAGTATTCCATAGTCCAACATAATGTGTCCCCAAAGGAAAAAGTAAATATATAAAAAGGAAATTTTTGCAGAGTACCAACAACTTGGGCTTAGTGGTAGAATCATAATTTTACGAAAGTGACGGCGCAAATAGTAAATACCAAAAAAATGATTCTTCAGAGTAAGAAAGCATTTAATATTAACCAAGGGCAAATTTGTCTAAACAAATAATATCATTTGTACACATTTATCTGACCATAATCTTGTGTGGCAACTAATGTAGTTATACCATGTCAATTAATAAGATAAGTTAACATGCATGAATTTTAAATTTTAATTATTTACATATTTATTAATGTCATTAATTACATAATATCACCATATCAATTGCCACATCAAATAATTTACTAATATGGTTAAATAAATATATGCAAATTAATAGCATTACGAAGCAGCAAGAACTTTTACTTTTTATCTAACAACAGTTGAAAAATGTTTACGGATTTGAAGAGACACCTTCCCCTCTGAGTCACTCTCTATATAAACTCTCACTCTTCCTCTCCCAAACCATCAGTTTTTTCCAGTTGGGTTTCTTGTTTCCTAAGCTTTGCCATTTGGTATTCTCGCTCATTTTCCCAGTAACCAAACACAAGGAGAAATACCAAGAGTCAAAAATGTCCATGGAACCCAACCCTCTCTTCATTCCCCGAACTGGGTTTTCATCAGTTTTAAACCTGGAGTTACTTTTCGGTCTCTTCCTTTTGGTCGCTGTTTTCTCCTTTTGGCTCTCACCTGGTGGCCTAGCTTGGGCTTTGTCCAAGTTTAGAGCTCAGGCTCAGTCAAAAACCGCCATTCCTGGACCTTCTGGCTTTCCTATTCTTGGGTTGGTCTTGGCCTTTACTGGCTCTCTGACTCACAGAGTTCTTGCTAAGCTTGCTGAGACCTCAAAGGCCAAACCTTTAATGGCATTTTCTGTTGGGTTTACTCGCTTTGTTATCTCCAGCCACCCTGACACAGCTAAAGAGCTTCTGAATAGCTCTGCCTTCGCTGACCGACCCATTAAAGAGTCAGCTTATGAGCTTTTGTTCCATAAAGCAATGGGCTTTGCTCCTTTTGGTGAGTACTGGAGGAACTTGAGGAGAATCTCCGCGACCCATTTGTTCAGCCCCAAGAGAATTGCTCATTTCGGGTTGTCTCGGGCAAATATCGGGCGCAAAATGGTGGAGGATTTGAGGGTCTTGATGGAGAGGAATGGTGAGGTTGAGGTTAGGAAAGTGTTGCATTTTGGGTCTCTGAACAATGTGATGATGAGTGTGTTTGGAAGAAGCTATGAGTTTGGAGAAGGGTGTGAAAATGATGAGGCTCATGAACTTGAGGGGCTAGTGAGTGAAGGCTATGAGTTGCTTGGGATTTTCAATTGGAGTGACCACTTTCCCCTTTTGGGTTTGTTGGACTTGCAAGGTGTGAGGAAGAGGTGCAAGAAGTTGGTGGCAAAGGTGAATGCTTTTGTTGGGAAAATCATAGAGGACCATAGGGTGAAGAGGGCTGAGAGTAATAGAGTTTTGGGTGCTGATGAAAGTGGTGATTTTGTTGATGTGCTTCTTGATTTGGAGAAGAACAGACTCAGTGACTCTGATATGATTGCAGTTTTGTGGGTAAGTAATTGCTTTTTAAAAAAATTATTACTTCGGTTCATTGGCTCTTATATGTGTTTGTATTCTCTCTTCATAATTTATAATCTTCATCCTCACACTCTTATATATATATAAATATGCTTAATTGTAATTGCTCTCTTCACTTCTCAGTTTCAGATTTTACTTTGTAGAAAAGTAATATATATGCTTAGTTTTACCATCATGCTATCAATTTTTCTTGTTGGAAAGAGAGTAATTTTATCCTTGTTGATTGTCCAATATAGCATTTACAAGGTTCCTTACCCTTTCGCTCTTTATGTGGTGCACCTTTTCTATTTTGTTATTATCGATCTAAATCCTACATATATGCTTGTCAGATTCTTGTACAAGATTGAATTTTTTTTCTTTCTATTTTGTATGTATCCGGTCAATCATTACATTTTCATGTTTTTATTGATTTATTGATAACAATGAGCCTAATTTCTTTAATTTCTTCCCATATCTTGATAATTAAAGGTTTTTCATTTAACAGCTGAACAATTTGAAAAACGTTCTCTTTCAATATTTCAGGAAATGATCTTCAGAGGGACTGATACAGTGGCAATCCTCCTAGAGTGGATTCTTGCAAGAATGGTTCTACACCCAGTTATCCAAGCCAAGGCCCAATCGGAGATTGACACCGCGGTGGGCACTTGTGCTCGATCTGTATCCGATTCTGACCTCCCCAACCTTCCATACCTCCATGCCATAGTCAAAGAAACCCTTAGAATGCACCCACCAGGACCCCTCTTGTCCTGGGCCAGGCTTGCCATTCATGACACCCACATAGGCCAGCACTTCATCCCAGCAGGCACTACTGCCATGGTGAACATGTTTGCTATCACACATGATGAGAATGTGTGGTCTGAGCCCAATAAGTTCAAACCAGAAAGGTTCATGAATGCTGATCAAGATGTTCCCATTATGGGGTCTGATCTGAGGTTGGCTCCTTTTGGGTCTGGAAGAAGAACCTGTCCTGGTAAAGCCATGGGGTTAGCCACTGTGGAGCTGTGGCTTGCTCAGCTACTGCAGAGCTTCAAATGGGTCGACCCTTGTGGTCATCATCAATCTGCAGGTGTGGACTTAGAAGAGACTCTGAAGCTTTCTTTGGAAATGAAGCACTCTCTTGTCTGCAAGGCTGTTCCTAGGGTTAATGTGATGTGATCAATTTCTTACTTGGTGTCTGGGTCTGGGTCTGCAAAATAATGGTATTGCATGAAAGCTATAGCTTTTGGTTGATTTGATTAATTAGCAAGGTATTTGGGTTTGGTTTTGGTTTGTGGATCTAGATATGAAGGACATATATGGAAGTTGGAACTTAATTTCATGTATACAGTTTTTGTCATATATATTAATGCAATATCAATATATATTATTATATCTTGTAAATTTTAACTGATCAATCATAATCATATATGATCTATATATGCTGCTCATAGTCATCAAGGGTCCCCCAGCAGCTAGCCAAGAATCTATCAATTTGATATTCCTTTCATTGTTAAAAAAAAAAAAAAAAAAAAAAAAAAAAAAAGACAGTTATTTTGACTTGAAATAATAAACCTCATTCATGTGTTCATGTTCATGCCTGATCGAGTACCACAAAGCCCAATTAGGCAAGACTACTTCTAATCTTCATCCAATTGCATGCCTAATCATGATCAGTATGCAGATATAATTAAACTTCTGACTGAATTCGAACCGCCATGCATATATATATATATAATTGAATTCGATCAAATTGTGAATTAACGAGTAAGAGATTAATTATAGTTAGGTGTTCGATCATCTCGCATGCATGGTGGTCCAAAGAAACTTTTGTTAGGAATCACATGTATATATATTATTATTGTATGCAAGTTTTACCATTTGTGTCCCGGGCTCCCCATATCCTATATTCCTTTTGTGCGTAATTAGTTTAATATCATCCCATTATTTTTCAAACAAAATTTCAACTACATCTACAATCTCATCCATTATTTTTCAACTTAATTGTTATTAATTTTTTTTAAGGATAAATAACTTCTATAGATAACAAATGTAAGTTTCTTAACTGAAAATACACCTAAAAAAAATTAAGATAAAAGACATTATATGTCTATATGTGTGTTAGCGCATAAAAAAGGCTGTCAAGCGCGCGACATTCTTGTCAAGGGCTAGGCACATACATATGCAGCATCTTCTGCAATTTTTTAGGGCATTTTGAGCTAATTTTTGAGTTACATATGTAGTTATTTATGTTGTAGAAACAGACTCGGCACTAATTTTGTCTTTAAAGATAAATTTTGGGCCTGCTGAACTATGTGTTTAAGTTTTTTTTTTTTTTTTTTCTCATTTTGATGTGCTAGGTAAAGTAGCCTTGTATTAAATGGTTGTCGACGTCATTAAGTAAATATATGCATTAAGACGTACTGCCTCCTTCCCTTTCCCTTCCCTCTTTATTCTTGCATCCTTTGCACATATCTTTATGATCTCTTGCACAGCTAGCCTTTCGAATGTGATTATAAAAAATGTCCATGCCTTTTTCAAATTTGACGATAACAGTGTGGAACAGCTTTTAAATGATTGAGGAATAAGAACCTAGCTAGCTAAACGAAACAATATATGATGATATATATATATATATGATATATGGGTGCAGTACCTCTCTTTTATGAGGATCCAAATCTCCATCTCAAGAATATATTTTGTGGTAAAGACTAAAGAGATCGATAGATGTGCCTGTGAAAAGCTTTGCTCCTTTTTTTCAGCTATAAAGCGCGCAACTGATCGAAAGATGCACCCAGATTAGAATATCCATTAATTAACACGTACGTTGTATATATTTGTATCCACATCAATAATGCAAGTGGCTTCTGGCCTTCTTCTTTTAACTGATATATTCTCAGTACATCACACCCATATCCCTCTATATATATATATATATATATTCCTTTCCTAGCTCCTTGCTAGCTATATATATATGTACAATGTACCCTTTCTTATCAATCGATCTCAAGTGATCTCAATATCAACATAAAAATAAACCTGCACATATGCAAAATGCAATATTTAGAACTGTTTATTAAGGGCTTTTTCCTTGAAAGAACAAACTTTTTAAATTTATATATACAAAAATAGTGAATTTGATGGAATATTATATTTTTTTATGGCCGAACTTGTACTGCCTGTTTGAATGCTTTTTTTTTTTTTTGATACGCTGACAAAAAGATTTTTTACTTTTGGCGAATCGAAAAAAGACTCATTCTCGGTGAATCTATAAAACTAGTAATACACAAAACTATAAGGAAGAAAGTAAACCTATCATAAGCAAATGGCATATGAGTGCTTATATTCCCACCCCTCTGTCATATTTTCTCACCTATCTCATTTTTACACCCCTAATTAAATTTTAAAAAATAGTGTGAATAATGATAGTTTGATAAAATTTCTTGATTGTTGTTTTTATCTTAAGTCACTTTATTTGCGCCCTCTATTATACTTTTACATTCCCTATTATATTTTTTAAAATTTAATAATTAAGGGATGTAAAAATAAAGTAAGTGGAAAAATAAGACGGGGGGTGAGAATATAAACACTCATGGCATATATATGTTCCGTACAGTGGGTGTACATATATCCACAGAATATATACACATAATAATGACATGCATGATCATAAAGAATCCAGGGAGAGATGCATATAGAAATTAAAGATCACTATATATCTAGGCTACGTTCACTACTGGGTCTCATAATTTAGATTATTATTTATTCATATATTTCATTGTCATGGTTGATGATCGATCATGATCTAGCTATAGCCACATGTATGGGTATGATGTTCATAAATTTTTTATTTTTTGGGCAAAATTAAACTTTCCATAATATATATGATCATATATATATATATATGCATGGATTTATACCAGAAGATTGGATGCAAAAAGTTTCATATATATATATATATATATGATCAGTCACTAATTTAGCATATATGGCATCTCTAGCTAGCTAGCTATATCTAGTATTCGAAGAGTACGTACTAATTTGTGGGTTGGCGAAGGGAATTTAATTAATTATTAGGTTGTGATCTTAATATATGCAAAAATTAATGCATGCCCATGTAAATAAATCATTCTTTAATTTGACCACCAATAGATATCAGTCTTTAAGTCCCACGTACTGTCTCCATTCCTAGCTTCTTCTCTAAGCCTTTAAGTCTTTACGACTGAATATTATGACTGCCTTTGCTTGCTAATGCAGCCGATCGATGCAAAGTTAAGGTTCTTAACTTTGCCACCTCTTTTTATTTACTTTTTATTCAGTAATTTCTGCATTAAACTGCTTCTTTAATTCATGTGAAATGTTAGAATTGACAGCGTTAACGTAGCTGTTATCTTCAGCCCCATATAACATTAGACCTAAAATATATAAGGCAATTAATATATATATTGGTAATAATATTTTATTGTCGTATAGTTTTTTATGTTATGAGACTATAAATTTAGACCATGATTCAAATTCACAATTTGATATATATAGCTACGAATGAATTCTAAAATATATATATATACATATATATAGCGCGCTAAGAATGAATTGAGCTGAAAATACCAAGATATACATGGATGATAATTCTCTGCTTGACATTCTCTAGAGATGTAACTCTTAATTAAATATGAATGGCCTAAAGAACCCATATATTTAACAGAATATTAAAATTGATCGATCATCATCATTACAACTTACAAGCTAGCTAGCATGGCAGGTAATGAGGCCCACAATGACTTTCATGCTTGCCATGAGGAGGCCATGATTTTGGGTAGCCAAGTTTTCTACAAATAAGAATAAAGAAAAACAAAGCAGGTCTGCCTACTATGCTTGAAAAGTGGAAACCATAGGTAGGTTCGAAAACCCTAAAGAAGCATATGAGCAAATCATCTTCCACCACCAACCACACACACCCCATTATATATATAATCTGATGAAAATTTTAAATCATATTGCATGAACTATGCAAGTTGCATATATATGTTTTATACTTAATTAACCTAGCTTTAAGCTTCCTTTACAACATTTCATGCGTGTTAAAGTGGGTGTGGTGATATCAATATATACATATAAATTGTTTATTATATATGTGTGTTAGAGATCGATCATTATATTCTCTTGTTGGATGCTTCTCCAACATACGCCTTTAACATATATGTTAAAGAATTAACACTTGGGAAAATTATGTATTGTGCTTCTCATATATCCCAATATCCATGCATGGACCACTCATGCATAATAGTGCTCGATCATCATATAATTAGTGTAGTGGTGTCCATCGGGCATTAATGGATCAATAGAGACATGTCTTTGTGATCCCAAGTAGGAAGAAATTAATTCAAGAAACCCACCCTGCTGTACGTAGGACACAGAAAATTTTAATTAATCAAACTTGTACTTGCGCGCGGTGTCAAAGATTTCATACTTGTGGGATCGATAATATGCCTTTGCTTGCTTCCATATGTAGGTCCATACGATCTATCCATATATCTATCTTAATTGATTTGTTTATGATTATTTCTTAATTGGTAAAATGGGATCCACATAGACATGTCCTTGTACATACCTAATTATACATCCATCCCCACTATCTTCATCATCTTTATACATCATTATATATGTGATTACAATGATGACAATCACAATAATGATGATTACGCGGAGAGAACATTGGGATTAATTTGTGTTAGAATTAAGTGTGTTGCTTGGGTTTAGTTAAGCCACGTTAAGTGTGTTAGAATTAAGTGTGTTACAATCACAATAATAAGCACAATAAGAAAGCCATCATCCTTTTTGGTCTTTTGTATTAAGTGTGTTGCTTGGCTTTAGTTAAGCCACGTTAGTTATATTAGTGTGCTGTCTTTGACATAGTCTTGTAGTTTTAAAAAAAAAAAAAAAAAAAAAGCAATTTCCGCTGAATCAAGTAAAAAAAAAAAAAAATTAAGATTAAATTTCAATTGGACTACCAAATTTTAATGTAGTTTTTTAGATTAAGTCAAAAACATGTTGGTCCCTTTGTTTTGCATCTTTCCATTTGACATTTTTGTGCTTGAGGTGTTTATATTGTTTTGGAAGTTAGCTAATGTAGTCTAATTGTACTTATGAGTATAAAATTATAACTTTGCTCTTAATTTAGTTTAAGGTATATAAATGTGATGTAGAGTATAGAAATTATCGAGGTGCAGGGTATATAAATGAGGTTTATGATTTAGAATTAGGGTTCCGAAGTTTATGGTTTAAGGTTTAGGTCTCTGCCCAAGAGCTAAACCCTAAGCCGTTTTGCTACGTAGCAGTCAAACATAAACTTAATATTTTTTTACGTCCGTTGACTCTAATTAGGTACCAAATTTTAATAGTTTTTTAATTTAGATAAAAAAATTTAATAGCATTTTAGATTATGTACTAGTTGAAAAGTCTAACATAATAATATAATAAAGGGTACTATAATTCACAAATATTACATCACATGCCACTACAATAACCTAAATATTGTCAATTACAAATAAATCAATAAAAAAAATAAGCTCTGAAACCTTAATTCTAAATCTTAAACCTCATTTATATACCCTACATCACATTTCTATACCCTAAATTAAATTAAGGGCAACGTTGTAATTTTATGCTCACAAATACAATTAGACTACATTAGCCAATTTTCAAGACAATATAAAGGCCTCAAAGACAAAAATATCAAATCAAAAAGTCCAAAACAAAGAGTCCAACATATTTGTGACTTAATCTAAAAAATAACATTTAAATTAGTAGTTCAATTGAAATATTATATGGTTTTCATACTATTCTAAAAAATTATTAAGATTTAGTATTTAATCCTAATTTTCTATATTCTTTTTATTGATTTATTTGTAATTGACCATATTTTTTTTATTGTAGTGGCATGTGATGTAATATTTGTGAATTATAATACCCTTTACTATATTATTATGTTTAACTTTTTAATTAGTATCTAATTTAAAATTCTATTAAATTTTGGTATCTAAATTAAAAAATTATTAAAATTTAATATTTAAAGTCAACAGACTTTAAAAAAAAAAAAAAAAAAGTGTTGCAGACCCTCTCTATATTTCTCTGTTAAACCTCTTCCTCAATTTTTCTCTGTACGTTGTGCCTTACTATTGTGCTACCAAGAGTGCAAGATCTCCTACAAGACAATAACTCTAAGCCAACAATTTGGAAACTAAAATCATCTCAATATATACATATATATATATTAATTTCTCTGTGGCTTCTAATATTTAAGGTGATGAGTGCATGAGCTGGGCATAGCTTTCGGCAATCAACTATAAATCCATAATGGTGTGCAACAAGTTCCCCATGCGCAACAACCTCTTTCATTTGAATAATTAGTGTGTGTGTGTGAGAGAGAGAGAGAGAGAGAGAGAGAGAGAGAGAGAGAGAGAGAGAGAGAGAGAGAGACTTAATGAAGTTTGTTAGATTTTAAACTTCCAATAAAGACATTAATCTGCATAATCTGCATGTGAGAGAAAGTTGCTAGCTAGCTAGCTGTTTATGTATTAACTGCCGAAAGATATTTAAGTAGTATGCAAGTCGATCGATTAATTTGGATTAAAAAGCTTCTGATCTGTTAATTAAGTCGATCAGTGCTTATTAATTTGGAAAGGCATTTCTTAGTTTAAAGAGCTAGCTAGTTGATCATGGTGGAGAAAAATTTATATGGGACGGTCCAATATGTATTATGTGATTGTCCCATTATATTTTTCTCTTCATACTATATAATAGGCGTGTATTTTTTAATATTTATTTTTTTACACCGTAATTTTAGATATAAACACAATACACGTATATAAAGTATAAATAAAGAATTTAAACTCCAAATAATAGCTAGGCAGTTTTATTGAATTGGGGTTCCATAGTTGATTATGTTTTTGTTCTGGTGTTAGGTTTATATCTAAAATTAAGTGGTTTCATCTAATTATTTTTCTCAATAAAAGTTCGAAATCAACCTAAAATTTTAACTCAAATTCTCAAACAATGTTGCTTTAAACATAAATACTCTACGGAGTCCCGACACATAAATCTTAAGTAGATGATCTACTTCAGCTTGATTTTTTTTTTTTTTTTTTTTGCCAATTACTTCAGCTTGGTTTGACACCACTTTATTTAACTAAAAATTGATATAAATAATACGATTGATTATGAGAGCAAATTTGCTCACCACGGTCACCAAATTCACCACCTTATTATGTGAGTGACACCTGTAATGTATATTAAAAATAATTGACTGTGGTTAACTTTTTAGAAAAAACATATTAAATATTATTATTATGTGTGAAAGAAAAAGAATTTAAGAATAAAAAAAAAAAATTAAGAAAACCCATCCAAACTCTATCGGATGTACAGAAGCCACCATTTTCAGCCCAAATACCCACCCATTCATAATGAAAGAACCTCAGCCAAGCAGCCTCAATCGCAGGAACCCACCTCCTCCCCCTCTCATATTTCCAGCAGGCCCTCCCCTAACTCTTTCCAGCCATAAATAAAAAATTCTGTCATAAAACAAAACGGTAAACAAGAAGAAATCTGGAATTGAGATTTATTTGGATTGCTTGAGTTGCAGAGATCTGCCAGAATCGGGAGAGACAAAGCCTTTTAATGTGTATGCCTGTAAATGCCTCTAAAGGTGAATTGATGACTCAAAAGGGCAAAAAACATTTGCTTCCTGAATTCATTTGATTAAACCCACTCAGATTTGATTTCTCCTAATTTGAATCAATCCCTTCACTTCAAAAGAAAAAAATAGAGAAAAGACAGAGGAGGAGAAAATGAAACCAACAGAGAGAGAGAGAGAGAGAGAGGAATATAAAGAGAGAAACAGAGAGGAGGGGTGAGTGGTGGCTGGTCGGAGTTCGGTTGAGATGTTGCCGGCGTTGGAGGCCGAGGGGACGCCGGAAAGATGGGAAGGGAAGGAGGTGGGTTCCTGCGATTGGGGCTGCTGGGTTTTTTAATTTTTTTAGAGGAAATTACAGATTTAATTTTGGTTTATAATCTTTTCTAAGTTCTGTTTTTGTCTATTAATTATTCTACTTATTCAATAAAGGTTCTTATTTGTTTTCTCAAATTTGGCCTACCTTTAACCCTATCAAATCTCACACAAATTTAACAAACATATATTTGTTTTAAAGTTATACATTTTTTCTTTACAACTATATAAAGATCATTCACATTGGAGTTCTAAAACTCAAGATAATTAACCCCAAAGTAGGGTACCCGCAACTGTCAATTTTTCAAACTTCACCAAATCTCAATTCTCTTAAATTCTAATACTCCAAATTTGTTTTTATGACTAAGAAATATTATAATTAAAAAAAACACAACCCAAAAGATTTAAAGTCACAAATCTAGACCTTTATTGAACAAATGAAACAATTAGTGGACCAAAACAGAACTTAAAAAAGATCGTGGACCAAAATTGAACTAAGTATAAAATAAGTGGACCAAATCTATAATTTCCTCATTTTTTTATGTTTTGGTTTTAAATTATTTTTATCTCTTAACAATAAAAATATTTTAGGGTAAATTACAATTATATATCTCAACTATACACCATTTTTTAATTTGGTACCTCAAGTTAAAAAAGTTGCATTAAGGTACCCCAACTATGAAACTGTGTTAGGTAGGTACCTCCGTTAGTCTGATCATAAAAAATACCGTTATTTGATGAGGTGACACACATGGACCCCACCATTAAAAGGCATAATTTCAATTTAGTACCTCAACTTTAGTATGTTTTTCAAGTTATACCTCAAGCTCAAAAACTTGCAAATACATAAATGTTTTCTAGTTTTTATCTCAACTTCACCCAAACTTTTGAACCATCAAATCTTCACCAAAATCAACAATTTTATACTCATTTTGAAGCTATAAATCTCATTTTTACAACCATACAGAAATAATTCAAAATGGAGCTATGAAACGCGAAATAAGTAGTCACAAATTAGGCTACCCGAAATTACCAATTTATTTAGAAAATTTAGCAGTTTCGGGTTGCCTATTTTGTGACCAATTATCTCGAGTTTCATAACTTATTTTTGTATGATTTTTATATGGTTGTAAAGAAGAGATTCATAACTTCAAAATAAGTATAAAATTGATGATTTTGGTAGAGATTTGATTGGTTAAAAGTTAGGGTAAAGTTGAGATAAAAACTGAAAAACATTTATTTATTTCTAAGTTTTTTAACTTGAGATATGAACTTAAAAAATATGGTAAATTTGAAGTATTAAATAAAAATAAAGCCTTTTAGTGGTGGGTCCACGTGTGCCACGTCATCAGATAACGACCTTTTTGATGACTAGACTAACGAAGGTATCTAATTGACACAGTTTCATAGTTAAGATACCTTAATGCAACTTTTTGAACTTGAAGTACCAAGTTGAAAAGAAATGTATAATTGTAATTAATTTAATATTTTAATACATTAATTAGAATAATTAACCATGGTTTGTTATAGTTACTACAGATGACATGTGGCAAAAACTTAATAGGGTGGTGATGGTGGTGAGCAAATTTGCTCTCATTGATTATGATGTCCTGCATTTGAACTGTTTCAGCTGGCAACCTTTTCTTGAGCCCAAACATTACGGCCCAGTTAAGTCGGATCCTCAGTCTGCATATTGGGCCTAATTCATAGAAGCAGCCCAATTCATAGAATATTGATCGAAACGGTGCGTTTCGGTAATGACCGAACGTCGTTTAGGTTTTCATTCGTTCAAAACCCTCCTCCTCTCACAGTGAGCCTCTCTCTCTCTCTCTCTCAAAATGCGGCCATTACAGCCTCTGCAACTCCGTAGACTCTTGCTCCGCTACATCACCACCTCTTCTTCATCACCATCTTCTTCTTCAACTCTCCAAACCCACATTCCATTTCCCTCGAAAAAACCCACCCTTTTCCGCCATTCCCAACCCACCATAACCACAACAACAGCCTCTCACTTTCTCTCTCTACCCCATTTCTCTCTCTCTAAACCCTTCTCTTCCTCAACCGCACCACCCCAAGACCCAGATCAAGCCCAATTAGCTCAGTCCCTCTCATCTGAGCTCCTCAAGGACCCTAACTCCGACCCTCTCTCTGTCACGCAACGCCTCCAGTTGAGCTTCTCCCACATCACCCCGACCTCTTCTCTGGTCCAGTCCGTACTCAACCTATCCCCCGATGCTGGCCGTACAGTTTTAGGGCTTAACCAGTGGCTTATCTCGAACCCTAAGTTTGACCATACCGATGAGACCCTCTCGAATTTTGTGGATTATTTTGGTAGGAGAAAGGATTTCAAGGCGACCCATGATGTGATTGTTAGTGTTAGTGGGGTTGCTGGGCCTGAAACCTTTGCTTCCTCCATTGATAGGCTGGTGAGAGCTGGGAGGACCACACAGGCTGTTGCTTTCTTCGAGAGGATGGAGAAGGACTATGGCATTAAGAGGGACAAAGCTTCGCTTAGATTGGTTGTAGAGAAGCTTTGCGAAAATGGGTTTGCGAGCAATGCTGAGAAAATGGTGAAGAATTTAGCCAATGAGTTTTTCCCCGATGAGTATATGTGTGATTTGCTTATTAAGGGTTGGTGTGTGGATGGGAAGCTTGAGGAGGCTAGGAGATTGGCTGGAGAGATGTATCGGGGAGGGTTTGAGATTGGCACTACGGCTTACAATGCCATTCTTGATTGCGTGTGTAAGCTTTGTAGGAAAAAGGACCCGTTTCGGCTTCATTCGGAGGCTGAGAGTATCTTGGTGGATATGGACTGTCATGGGGTTCCAAGAAATGTGGAAACTTTCAATGTATTGATTAGTAATTTGTGTAAGATTAGGAAGACCGAGGATGCGATGAACTTGTTTCATAGAATGGGTGAGTGGGGGTGTTATCCAAATGCAAGTACGTTCCTTGTGTTGATCAGGAGCTTGTATCAGGCTGCGAGGATTGGGGAGGGGGATGAAATGATTGATAGGATGAAGTCTGCAGGTTATGGCGAAGCTCTTGATAAGAAGGCGTATTTCGGGTTTTTGAAGATTTTGTGTGGTATTGAGAGGATTGATCATGCTTTGAGTGTTTTCAAGCAGATGAAGAAGGATGGATGTGAACCTGGGATCAACACTTATGATTTGTTGATAGGAACATTGTATGCTCACAACTGTGTTGATAGAGCCAATGCCCTCTATAATGAGGGTCAAAAGAGAGGGGTGTCTGTGACACACAAGGCATATCAGGTGGATCCGAAATACATGAAGAAGAAGCCAAAGGCTGTGAAGAAGGAGAAGCGGGAAACATTCCCTGAGAAGATGGCCAGGAAGAAGAGACGCCTTAAGCAAATTCGATTGAGTTTTGTAAAGAAGCCGAAACGAACCATGCGACGAGCCTTCTGATGTCCTTAGAAGTTGGAATTTTCAAATTGTCAAAAGGGAATGACAGTTTTGATCAAAGTTACTGTTTTTTGAAGTTTGATCATTTGATTTTTTTGATGTTTTATGCTGTTGACTCTTCTCTTGTTTTGATAGTATTGTTACTTGTTAGTGACATTAGAAATAAAATGCTTTTGAGAATATTCATGATTTATGATCATCTCTAAAGAAATGAAACGGGCAATGGTTACAAAAGTAACTGGTGAAAGTGTGAAAGTGGTTTAAAAGGCATTACATTGTATGTAATAGCTTCAGCCAGTATTTTGTTTAGGCAGATGAAATGTATGGATCAACCCGTGGGGCGTTGTGCCTTAAGATTTTGCTATCGTGATTGAGGACGGTATTTTGCTGTGCCTTCAGATACGGTCCAAAGAACCTGAGGGGTTATTTGGACAGTATTTTTCAATCAACGTTCTGAATCTATACATGACTTTCATGTCATCGAGTGCATGTTCGTAGATCTCAATATCAATAATAAAATTTATTCAAAGAAAAGACTTGGATCATTGTATCTAGGAATGGAAAGGAGTACATAAATTAGAAAGACCGAGAGATTTAATTAAAATAGAAAATAAAAACACTTAATCTGATAAGACAATCTGAATCAATCCACGTTTGGGGTCATTCCAGGTTGTTTTCTATTAACTCATCTAGTTTTACAGAGAGGAGTAAATTCTAAATCAAAATCTGTAACCTACACTTCTTTAGATTAAGAAAGCCACCAGCTGTTTTCTACATGCTATGGACTTTCCTTCCAGAACCGAATTGATCTGTCAGTCCCACAGGTAACAAATGCTGCCTCCGCCGGTGAGTGTTCAAGCCAACGGAAAGCACCAATATGATTGGAGGGCCACCTTGCTACTTTTTCTGCTGTCAGAGCATCCCAGATAACAATCTGCAACCAACCCAGATTTACCAATTGAAACCTAAACGCCACATTATTTCAATTAAATAGAGAAGAGTGAACAAACCTCATTGCTTGGTTCATCGATGGACAGTACAAATTCTTCAGTATCATTAAAAACAGCCTGCATAGAAGTGTACAAAGCACCTATGAGATTTTATTTTATTTATTTTTTTTGAAGAAAAAACCTCCAAAACAAGGCCTTCCTGACATACCTGACACCGCAACTGTGTATGTGTAGCTCCTAGATATTGTTTAACCAATTTTCCAGTGCTAACTTCCCAAAGCTTTGCAGTAGAATCCTTCCCAGAAGTGAGAACAAACCTAGAGAGCCAGTATTTGAGTCATGTCACAGCATGAACAGGAAGGATGCAAATCCAAGATTTAGAAAGAAATGAGGGGTCAACCAATTTTACACTTATAGTATTACAGCAGTTGTCAACCCAAATTTCTTTCTCAGTCCAATTTTAGCACATCTAGAGCCATGCATTCCACAAAAAAATATATGCACAATATTCATTAGCCATGTCATCCAACATTTATGAAACAGCTTAAATGCAGAAACATCATTTCACATAAGGAAGCACCTCTTCATACACATGCATCTTCACAATTTTCCACTCATGGATGACTTGTACATATATATCATGTTTCACAACTTCAATATATTCTATGACCAATACCTTTGATCCTTGGTAAAATTTGCACTGGTTGCCTCTGCTGTGCCATGTGCACCAACTATGGAGCGGACACAATTGGCAGTTACACCATCCCATAAACGAATAGCACCATCTTTAGAAGCTGTAACATACATTCCACCTGTAGCTGAATATCTGACCTGATGAACAAATATGTGGATTTGATGGCCCTCATGAAATTGTATTTACCTGTGAATAATGGATAACAGATCTTTAAGCATGAAAAAAAGAGATGGGGTCAATCATGCCTGATTTATTGCTCCATTCACACCAATTTCTGGGGCATTTGCAGAGAGGTAGCACTGGAAGGTATTGACATCATACAAGTGTGGAATTGGATGATCAGTCCCTGAGATTTTTTTTTTTTTTTAATATAAACCTTATCAGAAGCCAATTCACTGTATGGACTAAGGTGATGTATGATAATTGTTCAAGCAACACACACACACAAACACACATATGTACATGCATATTCCAAAAAGAAAAGAAGAAAGAAATAGCCTTAGAAGTGCAGAGAATTTAACATAAGTATAACTAAAATATTTAATCAAGTTAAGGGTAAACGAAGACAAGTGTAGATATTTCAATTGCATTTCAATAAGAACCAAGAAACATGTACACATTCTTTTCATCATATCTGGATAGCACCAACTCGTTGCATGCAACATCAAATTGGTTAAAGCAAAACTTAAAAAGAAAAAAGAGCATAATATTACCAGCTAAAAGAAAATCCCCAGAAGGATGAAAAGATACTGAACGCACATTGTGTGTATCCTGTGTCATCACAAGGACAATTTATTAAAGAAATCATGTACCTAGTTAAAAATCATGTGGCTAAATTCAAGAATCATGCTCCAATCTAATATGAGATGTCAAGAAAAACCTGGATAACTCTGAATGCTCTCTTTGCAGTTGTCTTGGAAAAATCGAAGAACCTGAAAGTAGCAACAATACTTATGAGTTTGAGATGAAATCCTGTTTCAGTTACAACTAATGTTGGCAATGTTCAAGGGCTTTAGAGAGGAAGAAAACAAACAGCAAACCAAAAAAGGTACAGAATGAGAGGGATAAGAAGATATGTTTTGTTTCTAGCATTGCAAGGCTAACAGGATTTATCAATGAATAAATAATGGGAAGATAATATAAGGGAAATATAATAATCAAAACAACCTCAAATATTATCTAAGAAAGTGAAAGAGTCCATACTTTATTGTGTTATCTTTTGCCCCAGATATAAGAACAGTGTTGTGAGGATGGAAATCCAAATCATTTATAGGCTGCAATTGCATCCGAATAACATTAGACAGTAAGGAGGCATCATCAATTAATTTAGATTGAAAAAGAAAAAATAAAGAGAAATAAATGACTAAGATCCTAGTTAAGTTCACAGAATAAGCTTAATGCAAATGTTAGATTATATCAGATGAAACTTGACAACTCAAGAGGTAATGATGTTATATGTTATAGAACTTATTAGAATTTCAAACATCCTCAAGGCATGTTCCTTGACAGAGTCATGGCATGCTCAGCATAGGAGGCTTGTACACTACGCTTTCAATTAAACAATGTTTGTGGTTGAAAGAAGATTTTTCATAAGCAAAGCAATATTCATGTGCAAAATATTAGGAACAAAGGTTAACTTACTTGTAAGTGGTCATAGAATGTACGTATGACAGGTCGCACAGGACCATCTCTTGCTTCTGGAAGCATCATTTGCTTAATTTTTGCAACCTGAAACAGAATATGGCTGCCTAGGAATTAGAGAGGGCCCATGTTGAAGAAAAAACCAATTTTATAAGTAAGAGAATCAGCACCTCAAAAAACTTTATTGATGTGTCAGAACTTCCAGTAGCAACAAACTTCCCATCAGGACTAAACCTTGCACATCTGGCGATATTCTAGAAAGTTTAATCCATCAGACCAAGTAAGATGCTCAATGGATAGTGATGTTTATCATGCCCAAGACCAACTTAATGAATTAATGCATCTATATATATGTATATGTTTTTTTTTTTGTTTTCTATTTAAGTATACCTTGTGCTCTGAAAGATGGCGCGTCTCATGCTTTGGGAAACTCTTTGATGAGCCTTTTGTTTCCTGCACAGCACTGTTTTGACAAGAGGCATGCAATATTGATTTATTAGACAAAATTTTCCAAGTACCAGTCCTAGACCCATTCATGCTTATTCTCCACTTTTACCTGAGCAGCTGAAAGCATAATTAGAGCCAAAAATTTGAAAGTTTCTTAAACTGTTGGAAATGGTTGATCTCAGCATATCTATCCATGCGTAGGAATAAGAGGGCCTCAAGTGTTTTGAGGTATTTGTATTTAACTTATCAGTGGACATATACTCTAGTAAAAGGCCATTTCCAGACACTTAGGAATCGACGGTGGATAGACTAACACAGTCAGCCATGCAGGTGGGGAACACAAAGAATGTAAAGAAAGAGACAATATTTTTTAGATATACTAAAAGTTAATATTTTTTAGATATATGTTAAAAAACATTGAAATAATCCTTCCATCTCCTTCATTTTCTGTGAAGAAAGGTAATGATGAAAGTTTTTAAGACAATGTAAAGTACATTAGAAAGGGCTTGGTTGGCGCCTGCACCTCTTCTATCTGAGAAATTATTTTGTATAACCGATATATTGACACGTGGTATAACCAATTTATGTGTTATAATATGAGTAGATGTTATTAATATTATACCATACTAATATAAATACATCGTCCAATAATATCCTTATTCGTTGAATTGGTTATACCACAGGGCAGTATATCGGTTATACCCTATAATTTTTCCTTCTATCTCATGTTTTGTCTACAATAATAAATTAAGAAATCCCCATTTCTTCTGTGGCGTACTTGAAACCACTGAATTAGCTATAAGGAAACCAACACATGGTACTGGGCTGCAGTCAAATGATAGAGAAGCCTATTCTGGAAAATGTACTTACCCAAAATCAACAGCAGCAGTGCGAGGAGCTGGGATTGAACCATATCCAGAAGGTATTGATGTACCCAGATCATTTGCAGATGAAGAAACCCCTCTTAACATCTCATCTTTCTCCACTGCAAGGCCCTGTTATCACTTTAGAACCAAAACTTTCTTTCGAGTTTACCAATGGAACATAACACTGAAAATAGGGGGAAGCCTTGAAAGGCAAATACAAACCTTAGAAACCAGCTCAAGAAGCTTTTTAGGCGGGGCTTCAACATCCAATGATATCATCGTTGCTTGAGCAACGGCACTTGCAGCCTACAAAGGAGAAGACCCACAAAATTCACAATCAACCATAATGCATCAAAACTGCTTGAGCACCAAGAGTTGTAAAGAAAAATTGGAAAAACATCAGAAAATATAATTTAAACCCTTATCTTGTTTGGTAAATCTTCCCTATTTTCCTCATCAATCATTACAGACATTTACATTTTCAAAAAAAAAAAAAAGATACAGACTGAAACTTTAGCAGAGCCAAATGCTTATGAAGGCCTCATTCGAGTCAAGTTTACAAATTTGAAATTCTGGGTTACTGGTTTTCCTATATTTACCAGAAACCAAGCAATCTGCGGGGTATAAAAATTCACTTTCCAGATTGAGATTGTTGTATGTTCCTCATATGATAACGAAAAAAAGACGAGATACACACTCAAGTGAGCTTAATTACTCGTTTCTGCCCACGAACCAAAACAAAACTGAACCCTTACGTTAAATATTCACTTTCTTTTGCTTTCCTACACTTACTCAGCAACCAAAAGCGCACACACACACATGTATATATATAATGTCATAATGAAGAAGAAGAAGAAGAAATGGGGTTACCTGATAGAGATTACTGTCGCGAAGGTGAGCGACGATGAGAGAATTGAGCTGTCTGTGGAGGTTGGCATCTTGCAAAGTCTGCTCCAAGCTGCTGTTTTCCATTCCTCTCTAAAACCCTCCTTCTTCGCAAGTCTTATGCTTTTAATCTGCTAGTAAACATTACACGCGAAAACGACATGTCGTTCAACCATTATGGTTTTTTTTTTTCGGCCATTGAACCATTATGCTTAATTGTATTTGTAGGCTTAATAGTCAATTTTTTCCCCTCAATTATGACCCGTGTGTCAAATTTTCACACAAATTAAAAATTTGGTTAATTAAGCCATTAAAATGTTAAAAATATCTCAAAAGTTTTCCTCTTCAACTATGACCAGTATGTCAAATTTTTCCACAAATTAAAATTTTGGTTAATTAAACCATCAAACTTCTAAAAATATTTTAATGTGGGACAAGTTCTTAGATTTTCATCCAAATTTTCATCCAAAAACTCGTGTGAGGGCAAAATAGACAATTCATGCCCAAAATCTTGCATGAGTTCGACATAGTTTGACATTGTCAAGACTTGTACCCTTTCTCGAAATCTAGGGCAGGAAAATGAAAAAAATCACGTAGTATATTTTGGATGAAAATTTAGAGAAAATTCTAAGAAATAGGTTCACATTTAACCTCTTTTTTAAAAGTTTGATAGTTTAATTAAGAAAATTTTTAATTTTTAATTTGGAAGTAATTTGACATAATAGTCATAGTTGGGGGAAAATGGCTATCAAACCCATTATATTCAATTGGGCATGGATTTGTATGCATAACTAACCAAATAATAGTAGGCCTAGCTCATTAAATAAAAAGAATCAAACTTTGTTAATCTTTGTTTTTTTTGTCTGAACTTGTTAATCACATGTAAGACAATTACACCAATTAAATTAAATAAAAGGGCATGGTCCACATTTGGATTGTATGAGTGTGAGACAGAGGGAGAGAGGCTGTGAATTATTGTCTAAGAGAATTTAATAACATATTATGTTATAAATTTATAATTTGGTGGTTGGAGCCAAAGATTTGGACAAATTGCAAGACCCCAAAAACATCTCTTTCCCAATGCACAAGCCATTGAATTGGCTCTCCACCGACACTGAGGGATGCCTTGTTGTGACCCACAGCCTTTACTATCTGCCTTAGCAGTCATTTTAATATGGTCTTTAGTTTTGGCTTCTAATGACATAGATGCTATGTTTTTTCGTCATTTCCAAAAATGCCCCTCATTGGCTCATTATATATGTATGTGGATTACTCTAACCTGCTTTTATTTTCATGGCTAAAAATAAGAAATGCAAATTCAATTAGAGTTAGTTGAAGTGATGTAGGTGAGGTAATGAGTTAGAATTTTTATAGTTTGGACTCGATTTTTTTCAATATAACTAAAAAAACCACATGTAAAAAGGTAGATCATCCCATTCATACATTAAAAATTGTAAAATGTGCTTTGTTTTTTTTTAGTTGCAGAATATGATTTTGTCTTGAAGTTCTATGATTTTATTTAAAAGATTGTTTTGTACTGGACAAAATCAATGAAAGTGAGAAGGGTATAATTGTAATTAGGAGTAGTGACACCAACAATAATAACTTGAGTGATATTTAAGTGGATCTCTCATCTCTCTCAAAGCAGTGATTAGAGGGTGAGACCTTTAAATGTCACTTGCCATGTGAAGAGAAAGCCAGCCATGCCCAGTTGGCCACTTTTACATCTCTCTCTTTCCTTCTCTCACTCTCTGTCTCTCTCCATTTCCCTGGGCAGATCTTGGGTTTAATCAGAGCATAAACATCACTGTTAGAACTAAATCTGCATCAAGAAATGGAGTCCCAGTGCCTATCAGCCACTGGATCCATAGCTAAGTTCAGCAGCTTCACCATTTTGCTTGTCTTTTTGCTTTCCTGCCTCAGTTTCACTTGTACAGGTCAGTGCCCATATCTGCTTTCTTTCCCATAGTTCCAAATTTAGCTTCTTGGAGGTGTTTTTCTTGTTTTCTGTTCATGGGGTTTAGTTATTTACCCGCAATTTGTCATATAATCAAACAATATAACTTGCAAATAATTTATTCACTGGTGGTAGGTAAATCTTGTAATGAAATTTGAGGTATTGTGCATTTGTTTCTAAATTTGGAGAGCTGAAGCAGTGAGTTGAGTGATTGCTATTTCTTATTAAATTCGATTTCTTCTAGTCCCCTTTATTGTTGTTTTCATTGGATGGAATTAAATCTTGCAAAATTTCATAATTCGCTAGAGATAAAAGATTCTAAGAATTAAGCTACAGAAGTTACAGAGTATACCAATATTGACAAGCTGGATATTGTTGTTGGTATTTAGTGAAGAAACAATATAATTCTTCATATCTGAAAAGGAGTATTGAGCCACACTTTGGCTGTTATGCCAAGTTTTTCATACTTCATATGTGGAAAAATAAAGAAGTGCAAATATTTGTTTTTTTCTTATCATAGCAAGAAAATTGAATGGAACTAAAATCTTGACAAATAAATCATGTGCATATATTAAAGTCAACATTTTGGGAATTTTGAGGATTGATGTTTTGAGCTTTGTTTTGCTTGATGTTTCTGCAGAAGCCTATGATGCACTTGATCCAACTGGGAATATCACAATTAAATGGGATGTCATTAGCTGGACTCCAGACGGCTATGTTGTAAGTATTAAGCTATTAATCAGCAGAGCATTCCTTTTTTATGATAATGCTACCTTAATTCGATACTTTGGTTGAGTATGATTCAGCTTAAAACATTGTCTCAGTTGTACTTTTTAAGCTTAAGCTATTAATTTTCCACAAGAAGCAATAGATAATTCATTCATATTCCTCGGTGACACTTTAATGTTTTCTTGAAACTAAATCAAGAAAAAGAGAAACCATGTTTGAATTTAGAATTATTTTCCCCTCTGTGTTAACTTCAATTTAGTTAGTTACCATATAAAAATTTCTCGATATTTTGGAAAACCCCAATTAATACTCCTTAACTGATGATTTCCATCACCTTGAAGTTCTATTTCCCCATGATATAATCTCTTATTTTCCTGTTTCTTGATTTTTCTGATATGAAATATATTGTTGAACTTGCAGGCTGTTGTTACAATGTTTAACTTCCAAAAGTATCGCCATATCCAAGCACCGGGTTGGACCTTGGGCTGGACTTGGGCCAAAAAAGAAGTAATCTGGAGCATGGTGGGAGCACAAACCACTGAGCAAGGGGACTGTTCGAGATACAAAGGGAACATCCCTCATTGCTGTAAGAAGGATCCAACAGTTGTGGATTTGTTGCCAGGAACTCCTTACAACCAGCAGATTGCAAATTGCTGCAAAGGGGGAGTAATGCAGTCATGGATCCAGGACCCAGACAATGCTGTAAGTTCGTTCCAGATCAGTGTGGGTGCCGCAGGAACAACTAACAAAACTGTCAGACTGCCCAAAAACTTCACCCTGAGAGCACCAGGGCCTGGATATTCTTGTGGGGTGGCAAAGAGTGTAAAACCAACCAGATTTTTAACTACGGATAAAAGGAGATGGACCCAAGCCATGAGTAAGTTCAAATCCACCCTTTCCCCTTGGTACTGCCAAGAAGAATAAAGAAAAAATGGCTATGAGTGAGTTAATTGCTAAGGCATTTAGAGTAACCCAGAGGTACAGAACTCTCTGGATATTATTCTAGACTGAGATAATTAAGCCATTAGTTTATTCACATATGGTAACATCAGTGTTTTCAGCTCAGAAAAAAATATAGTTTCAAGCTGCACTTAAAATGTTGCAAAGGGTGAATAAAGATGCAATTCAACTGATACGTATGGTCTTAATACTTTAAAACTCGGGAAAAGAATTTTCATGCTTTATCTAACCTTTACATTCTCTTGTGGCAGTGACCTGGAATGTTACTTGCACATACTCACAATTCCTCGCTCAAAAGACACCCACTTGTTGTGTGTCTCTCTCTTCCTTCTATAATGAAACCATAGTGAGCTGTCCAACTTGTGCCTGTGGCTGCCAGAACAACAGTACAAACCCCGGTAGCTGCGTAGAGTAAGTCCTCTGATTCATATATTTGTTGCATTTCTGAATCTGGCTTTTCTTTCTCCAAAATTTTCTTTTCAGTTGTTCAGTACTTTCTTTATGTTTATGAGCATCATACATCTTTTCTCTTTTGCCGATACTGCTTTGCAGGCCAGACAATCCATATTTAGCTTCAGCTGTAGGAGGTCCTGGAAAATCTACTAATACTCCTCTGGTCCAGTGCACGAGCCACATGTGTCCAGTCCGGGTCCATTGGCATGTTAAGCTCAATTACAAGGAGTACTGGAGGGTGAAAGTCACAGTTACAAATTTCAATTACAGGATGAACTACACGCTGTGGAATCTTGTTGTGCAACATCCCAACTTTGATAATTTGACCAAGATTTTCAGCTTTAATTACAAGTCCTTAACTCCTTATGCTGGCTTAAGTAAGTTTTTTATTGCCCATATTTAACAGTCAAATTTGCCCAAGTAATTTGTGTGAAGTAGCTCTTTATCAATTTCCAAATAACTATAGATGCAGTTGTATTAACTTTATTGACATAAATTTTGGCTATGCAAATTCTGGTTCTGCAGATGATACTGCCATGTTGTGGGGAGTAAAGTTTTATAATGATTTGCTCATGCAAGCTGGTCCTCTTGGAAATGCACAGTCTGAACTCCTATTCCGTAAAGATACATCAACTTTTACTTTTGAAAAGGGATGGGCCTTCCCTCGGAGGATTTACTTTAATGGAGACAACTGTGTCATGCCACCGCCAGATGCCTACCCGTGGTTGCCGAATGCCAGTCCTAAACGAATCATTTCCATACTTCATCCAGCTATGACCATCTTAGCATCTCTGGCATTCTTATTGGCTTATGCATAGTGAGTATGTCTGGGTGAGACAACAAATATCTGTTTTTTTTTTTTTTTTTTTTTTTTCAAATATTGTGGAATTTCCATCGAGTTCAGATTGCACCAAAGCGTATGGAAATCCAGTCGATGGGGTCAAATGTGTTAGTTCTGTGACATCTAGCAATACAAGTGGTTCAGGTGCACTCTGGCTTGACTGTCACAACAAAATTCTGCTTCAATATCTGTTACACTTATTAACATTTTATTTTTTTACTCTGCTTTTGTTTAAACTTAGTTGTTGTATGATTATTTAGAATATCCACAGTGAATATGTTCTTAGCATTATATGATATTTCATGAAGAAATCAAAGCTGATGTATGATTTTTGTTCATAGTGTTGTATGACTGTTTAATTAATTTATTGTTTTCCTGTTGAGTTCACAATACAATTCGATCCAGATACTGCAGAATGAAATGAGAATAAATGAATTTCAGAATTAAATTTACAAGAGAGAACATTTAGTAAAGGAGCAATTTTGTTTGCTATGGTGCACCATTGACAGAGCTACAAAATCATGGGACATTTTATGTTGAGATAAATCATGGGACACTTTTGCAAGGAATTACCTTCAAAACATTACCAGGAAAGTGAACATATAGAAAACACTATCAGAAGCACAGAGACTGCCACTTTTGAAATTGAAATAGGATTTACATGGGCAGAGTTTGGTAGAGATGGGTATGCATCGGGTGGGGGCAGCATACATTCATCACCATTGAAGTAAACTTTCCGAGGAAATGCCCATCCCTGCTTGAATGTGAAGGTGTTGATGTCCTTCTGAAGAAGAACCTCAGACTGAACATTTCCTGATGGCCCAGCTTCCATTAATAGGTCATTGTAAAACTTCATGCCATAAAACATACCAGTGTCATCTGCATATCAAGTCAATTATGCTCACATATTAGTTTGAAACTCACAATCCCTGAAAAAAGCTTTAGAAGCATTGTGTTTGTAAGATTGAGTCTCACTGCCCATTAGGCACTTACTAATGGACTGATAGGGGACAAGGGGCTTGTAATCAAAGCTAAAGACTTGAGTGATATTGTTGAGATTAGGATGCTGTGCAACAAGTGTCCACTCTGTGTAGTTCATCCGATAGTTGAAATTAGTGATGGAAATCTTGACACGCCAATAATCCTTATAATTAATCTTCACATGCCAGTGTACTCGGATGGGGCACATATGATGGGTACACTGTAGCAATGGTGCATTATCCTTTCTTGGTGTGTTTATTCCTGCCTTGTGTAGTAGCTTTGAGTCACCGCTGTATGCATTGCAATTGAAATTGCATCCAGTAAGTCAAAGCGTGCATCAAATTATCAATATATATGTATGCCTATATGGGGATAGGTGTTGGAGGCTTACTTGATACAGTTTTTTTTGTTATGACAACCACAAGCACAAGATGGGCAAGGAACGATAGTTTCATTGTAGAAAGAAGAAAATGAAACACAACAGCTCGGGTTCTTGGAGGCAAGAAATTGGGAATAGGTGCATGTCACATTCCATGTCACTGCATACGAAAGTAATTAGAAGAAAGATATTGTATAATTCAGTTTCAAGATTTCTTTTTTAACTTAAAATGAGAGAAAGAAGGTGTTAGAAATAGGAGAGTAAGAAAATCCTACTAAGTGCTTGAGTCTTACGCCTGCGGTCAGGCGTGAGGAAGACTGTGGATGGCACAACCTTTGCAGGGCCACAAGTGTACCCCGGTCCTGGACCGAACAAGGTGAAATTCTTGGGCAGCTTCACTGTTTTATTTGAAGTTCCGGCTTGCCCAACACTCACCTGGAAGGCAGAGACTGAAGCTGAAGGGTCTTGTCCCCAAGATGCCATGACACCGCCCTTGCAGCAGTTGGTGAACTGTTGGTTGTAAGGAACCCCAGGAAGCAAGTCAACAACTGTTGGAGTTTTCTTACAACAATGTGGGATGTTTCCTTTGAATTTAGAACAGTCTCCTTGCTCTGTGGTTTGAGCTCCCACCATGCTCCAGATTACTTCCTTTTTAGCCCATGACCATGCTAGAGTCCACCCGGGGTTCGCGATTTGCCGGTACATTTGAAAGTTGTTCATAGTCACTGAAGCCTAACATAATTCAAGGAAGGGTGGCTCATTATGATTATTGCCAAAAAGAGAAAAAGAATTAAGAGATTTTTATTTGTAAATTAATCAACAGATACAGTCATCCAAATGATATCTTACAACATAACCATCTGCTGTCCAAGACATAACATCCCATTTGATCGTTATGTTTCCAGTTGGATCCAATGGATCGTATGCCGCTATAAAATTCACAAATTTGAAAGCAAACATTAGCAAACAAGCAAATGAAAACAGCAACAGAAAAAACACAAGTTCAATTTGTTATCAAGAATTTACCTGCAGGTGAAAATATCAAGCAACATAGCACAGCCAAGAATGTGAATTTGAGCCAAGAATATTGCTGCTGCAGACAGCAACATTTTTCCACCTCAAGGTGGATTTTTTGAGTTGGGTTAGCCTGGTTGCTGAGTTCCATGGCCTAATTGAGTTCACCAGATCACAAGATGTACTCTCTGGCACCAGATGAGTGTTAAAAAGGAAAGTGAAGGCCTGCAGATGTCTCACCTACTGGTTGTTAGGTACTTCCATGTGATGTTTCATCTTTTTTGATATTGTCATACCCTCTTCCCATCTCTATCTCTCTGTGCCCCATAGACACAGATACAGACACATATACCTTATTTAGAATCATTTTAATATATGCTGTTTTGTGTTTCTGCATCTTGAAGCAAGTTTTGGTGACGATTGATGTAAAAGCTGGCGGGAGATTTTGAGAGGGGCTGAAGACAACAGCCCAACCGTCAGTCCCTTCACACTGTTGGTCATATGTGCTCTCAAGCCCATGTTATAATTGGGCTGCTTCAAGTGCAAGTAACAAGTTTTCTTGTTTTTCTTTCCACTAACTTGTAGGCTAAGCCAATCCCACTTGCTGCTCTTGCTTGTACTTTTTGGCCTCCAGCCCCATTCAATCATTATGCATTGCCAAACTCTCAAATGCCCAAAGCTGTACAATAATTTACTGTTTGAAAATTTCCACTTCACCTAGGCAGGATTTACCTGCTTTAAAAAGGTATAAAAATAGAAACTAAATTGTGCTCAATATAGAAGTTTTCAGAGCCAAACCAAATAGGCCGTTATCTACAACATGTAATTAGGTGTCCTTTCTTCCTGTCACGAATATTATTTTTAATGCTAAAAAATGGGGTGGTATGGTGGTTTTCAAAATCAGGAGCACTTTAATGTCATTGCCAACTTTTTAATGGACTCAATGTTGGATTGGTTCAAACCTCATGCACTATAAGTAAGAAAGATGCTACATTATGTTGAGATTGGTTCAAACCTCATGCACTATTAGTGGACCCACAAGGTAATAAAGATGCAGCAAGTTTTGACTTTGTATTGCAAGAGCCAGCATATGTTTTAAACACACTGGTAGAGTTGATAGGAAACTTTTATTTGAAGTGTAGCAATAACAGAGAAGGATTGCCACCATGTAAGTTTTTTGTCTGTATAGTCTAAGAATGCACTATTTGACATATAATTGATTTCTCTATACACAGGCTCATGGAATTTATGTACAACATTTTTATACTCACATTAACCCATAAGCCAAGTCTTTCAGTCTTCATAAGTAACTACTCTTGTTTCATTCTCTGGGTTAAACAATCAGGAAAAGGCCAGAAACATGAGAAGCCAAAGGAGAGCCAATTTTGGTAATGCAATTAGATTTGCATGGGCAGAATTTGGTAGAACTGGGAATTGATCAGGTTGTGGCATCATGCATTCATCCCCATTGAAGTAGACTTTCCGAGGGAAAGCCCAACCCTCCTTAAATGTGAAAGTGTTTTCATCCTTCTGAAGAATCAACTCTGACTGTACATTTCCCTCTGGTCCAGCTTCTTTTAGGAGGTCATTGAAGAATTTTATGCCATAAAACAAACCTGTGTCATCTGCATAACCAAATGGTACAAGTTTTAGACCACTGTCATCACAAATTCATCATATTTTGTTTTTCTTTTAAAATATCATGTATTTTACAAACAAATATATGACAAATTAGAAAGGTATATAGCCAAATATTGCAAACCAATGATACCAAGGTTAATTACTATGTGTCTTTCATTTTTCTTTTCAAATTAATCTGGAAAAGTCTGGACTTACTGTAGGATTTATATGGGACCAGTGACTTGTACACAAAGCTGAAAACTTCAGTAATAGCGTTGAGATTTGGATGTCCAACAACAAGTGTCCACTGTGTGTAATTCAACCGATAATTGAAATTAGTTATGGAAATCTTCACACGCCAATACTGCTTGTAGTTGGTTTTTACATGCCAATGAACCCGAATTGGGCACATATGTTGTGTGCACTGAAGCAATGGGGTGTTATCCTTTGTTGGCGTGTGCATTCCCACAACACTCGACAACTTTGAATCACTCCTGCATTATGCTCCAGTGTGCAAGTCAGTATTAAGATGCATGCTATCTAATTGAATAAAAAATCAGAACTGATAAGTGATAAATGCTTACGCAACACAATTCTTTTTGTCTTGGCAACCACAGGCACAAGTTGGACAAGGAGTGATTGTAGAGTTGTAAAATGATGACATAGAGACACAACAGGTTGGGGAACGAGACGCCAGAAGTTGTGAGTAAGTACATGTCACAACCCAAGTCACTAAAAATATGAGTTATACAGTTAGAATTGCAGCAAAACCAGTCTTGCTTAAAATTTATTTTTTTGGTTTAGGTAAAGAACCTACTCAATGCTTGAGTTTTTCGGCGACCATCAGGTGAGAGGAAAACTGTGGATCGCACAACTTTTGCTTGGCTGCAAGTGTAGCCTGGTCCAGGACCAAGCAGAGTGAAGTTCTTTGGCAGTCTCACTGTTTTATTGGAAGTACCGGAGAGGCCAACACTCAACTGGAAGGAAGAGACAGCAGCTGAAGGGTCTTGACCCCATGATGCCACAACACCAGCTTTGCAGCAATTTGCAATCTGTTGGTTGTAAGGGGCACCAGGGAGCAAGTCAACAACTGTAGGATTTTTCTTACAACAATGTGGAATGTTTCCTTTAAACTTGGAACAGTCTCCTTGGTCAATGGCTTGTGCTCCAACCATGGACCAGATCACTTCTTTCTTTGCCCATACCCACCCTAATCTCCATCCGGGCCTCATGATGTGCCGGTACATTTGAAAGTTGTTCATCGTCACCACTGCCTGCAAAATTTATCATAGTGCAGCATACATTCATCTTTAACAAACATTTGTTGTCAATCAATCAATATTATCAATATGCAATTTCAGACTTTGTTTCTTTTCCCCTCTCCCTTCACTTTATTGTAAATCAATACGACATGAATTCAAATTTCTCTGCTAGAGGCATCCAAATTCTTATCAAATGCATGTCAAATGAATTATTAAGTAACTTCTTCTGATAAAGCAAGTACTAAATGGAAACTTGCATAAAGAATGAAAGAAAGTAAAGGCCATACATTCAGATGATATACTTACCACATAACCATCTGGAGTCCATGACATGACATCCCATTTCAATGTAATGTTCCCATTTGGATCCAATGGATCATAAGCAGCTAAAATTAAATGAAACTTAATATAAGTGAAAGGACATTGATAGAATCAAAACTTCAACACAGAGTTTTCACTACTAGAAGCTCACCTGCATGAGAAATTATGACCATAAAGAAAACGGCTGAGAGAACTGGGGATGTATGCTTGTTAAAAATCATGTTTCTTTGGCCGAAAAAACTTCGATGCAGAGCTTAGATACAAAGACAAAGAAATTGAACAAATATGTATTGTTAAGAACTTTAAAACAGGCTTACCTACATGTTTTGTTAGGTATTTTATATGAACATATCTATATATTATATATATCTTCATGTCAATATCTTGACTGAGTTATTTTCAATTTAATGTACACTTGGGCCAGTGCAAGACTCTTAAAAACCAATATTGATTGAGGTCAGTTAGAACAGGCAGCGAATTTTAGAATGCTTGAACACAACATCCTAACAGTCGCAGCCTAATGAGATAGGTTCTCATGGAGATTGCATAGTTTTGCATTTTAAAGTGGACCTCAAAAACCCAACTCCAATAATTGAACCAATGACCAAACCATATTTTGAAAGACCAAACTAATATGGTCAGGCTTATTTTGAAGTTCATATGTTTGGATCCATTCAATGATAATATGAGATTTAATTATTTGATATAATATTCCACAAGCATATCTGTATGAGTATGAATTGTATATTATGCATGTCATCTCTGTTCTCTATGTTATGTAATTATTAATGTTTTCTGGTGCTGGTGGATGAGTTTGATACAAATAGTCAACTCCCTTTGTGAAAATGACCCATTACCTTGGGAGGAATGTGGTCTTAAAATACAAATCACATGAATTATACAAATATCTCATGAATAAGAAAATATTCATTCCATGAATAAAATTCAGAGGACTGATTGATTCAGATGGGTTTTTTTTTTTTCACAATAATACAATATGATTAACCTTTAATAATACAATATGATTAACCTGACTTGTCCAAGTTTGTCGTTAATACTGATATTTTTCCACTGGTTGAACCATTCAAAATAATACACAAATTATTCTGTTTTAAGTTGTGATTTTATATGTTCACAATGTGTTCAATACAGTTCTTCTTGCCAAAACAAGCACCTTGTGGATGACTTCAGTTGTCCTGAGTCCCTAAAATATATTATACTTGATCACCCAGTTAGTAATGTTAACAAAGTTGGACTAATTCTGAGTCCCATTTATCAATTTTGCAATTTCCATACCATACAGACATACTGTGACAGAGGTTGCATTAGTTTCACTGCTACAGAATCTTCTGCACCACCATATTACCTTCCCATCCTTCTTTCTTTGATCCTTGCATATATGTTGTATTGATGACTATGTGCTGGTGAGGGTGGCACAGCTTCACAGCCACTCATAGGACCGTTTTTCGTGTTTCTGGGTTTGTCTTCCTTAGTGATATGGTGAGCACAGAAAGAGTAGTAGTACCGAANATTCTGTAGACTTACTTATTGAGCCGTATTGAATGAGTGGCTTATAGACAAAGGCAGAAACATGGGCTAGTTTATTGAGATTTGGATGCTGAGCAACAAGTGTCCATTGTGTATAATTCATCAGGTAGTTGAAATTGGTGATGGTAATCTTCACACGCCAATACTCCCGGTAGTTAGTCTTCACATGCCAATGCACTCGGATTGGGCACATGTGTTCTGTGCATTGTAACATTGGTTCATTTTCCTTAGCTAAGGTTTTTAAATTTACCACACTTGAACCCTTAAGGTCATTCCTGCATTAATGCTTTGATGTTAGAGGGAAGATAATAACATGCAAAAAATCAAACATTGATTTTGAAGGAATCATTACATGACCTTCAAATTAATTTGCTTCAATCCAACTTACATGCAATTGAATAGGCTACTTACATGCAATTGTTCATATCCTTGCAACCACAAGCACAAGATGGACAGGGAGTAATCATGCGGCTGTAGAAAGATGACAAGGACACACAACAAGTTGGATTCTTAGAGACGAGAAAGTGTGAGTAAGTGCAAGCCAAAGTCCATGTCACTGCCAAAAAGGAAAACACAAAGGATTGGTAAAGATTGTTAAAAGTTAACCAGGAGAAAATGCTAAGCAAAATACAAGCTTCTTTGGAAGTATCCATGCAGTACGTTAAATTGGGAAAAGAGATGTGTTTCTCTAGTGCCCATTTTCTTGTAGGAATTGTAAGAAGCAGAATGTGACACTAAATATGCATATTTTGTTCAAACATGGTAGAAGTAAACTTACTCATTGCTTGAATTCTATGCCGACCATCAGGCGAGAAGGAAACTGAGGGTGATACAATGGATGCAGCACTGCAAGTGTAGCCTGGTCCAGGGCCAAGAAAAAAAAAATTCTTCGGTAGTTTTACTGTTGTATTTGAAGTACCTGAAAGCCCAACACTCAGCTGAAATGATGAGACTGCAGCTGAGGGGTCTTGTCCCCATGATGCCAAAACACCACCCTTGCAGCAATCAGCATACCTTTGGTTCTTTGGAACCCCAGGAAGCAAGTCAATAATTGTGGGAGTTCTCTTGCAGCTGTGTGGAATATTTCCTTTGAACTTGTTACAGTCTCCTTGATCAGTGGCTTGAGCACCCACCATTGACCAGATCACTTCTTTCTTAGCCCATGTCCATCCAAAGGCCCATCCAGGGCTTGTGATGTGCCGGTACATTTGGTTGTTGCTTATTGTCACTGCTGCCTGAGTAACTACCATGGTAAGCATGTACTTGAATATACTTTTGGAGGTTCTAAAAGCCTGAATCTTTCTTATTTGAGCTTAGTCTTAAATAGAAAAATGTTAGATACTAACCTATCATCTATTATATTCAATGAAAGGAATTCCAAATATAATTGACCTTCCTGGACACTTAGTTATATTCTATACAATGTTGTTGAATTTATAATAAGAATTACTCAAAGTGTACATTACATACCAAAATAAAATTAAGAAAACAAAGCTATACAAGTTTAGGTGACACTCACCACATAGCCATCAGGAGTCCAAGACAAAACATCCCATTTGATATTTATGCTTGCATATGGATCAAACGCATCATAAGCCACTAAAAACATGATGGGAGTAGGAAATGGCAGGTTAGAATAAGCAATTAGGCACAAAGGAATCATACTCCTAAATAGAATTTTTATAACTAAAAGCTCACCTGCATAAGAAAGTACTGTCAAAGTCATGACAGATGCAAGAAATATGCTTTTACATTTACAATTCTCCATGGCTCAAGTTTCAGTATGCTGGACTTTTTTGCAGACAGTATTCAGTATTTATAAGCAACTAGGCTCAAACCAAAAGGTATTAATTGTTGGGTACTTCGACTACGGTTTTCCAAATGTCATGTTCTCATGTACTTCATTAGGACAAAAGTATATGGCATTCAAAGATGTATCTGAGTAATGCAGTGTCATAGATGAACCAAGCCAGTTTCAAGTTCATTTACAGACAAACATTTCACTATATGGCATTAATGAACAAACTTCATCACATTTCACTACATTTTAAAAGCAAGGAAGCATGAACCTGCCCGCGAGATGGACACAGAATGCTGTGGTGATCTCACAAGTTTCAGGGATCAACCAATCAACTTGAGCTGACTTGCCATATTTAGATCATAAATAACTGATGAACAGGGATAGACATAGGAATTTAAAATGAGATGGGCTGAACTTTAAGGCTATCGAAATTTTGGCAGCTAGCATATCTTTTGTTATTGGGTTTATTTGGATGCTTATTTAGTTATTGCACTAGGAGCCCAAAATTTTCAGTTAATTTCACACTAAATAACCATAATTTCAGTGCGAGAAAGCTTGGCTTAACAAACAATAATACTATACTTACCATATTTTTATACCATCTTACGTGTCATTACTTTACTGGAAATAGTTTTTCATTTTTTTAGTGTCTAATGTATAAATGTCATGTAAGTTGCCACATAAAGTGGTATAAAAATGTGGGATGTCTAGCACTACTGCTTAACAAATCATCCAATTCAATCCCCACTCCACTACAAATTAATGGGACATTTAAGCAGGCCATTTTCCATTTGTCTTCTTCCTTTTGGGGCTTCTCCTACAAACAATCACTTGGAGACTTATACTTGTCGACACCGTAGTGGCCAGTATGTCACACCCCAAAATGGGGTCTAGCACTTTGGGCATTTGTGGCAGCGCCACATTGGTTTTTAACTTCGACATAGTCTCACTAATCCTAAATAAGAACATGCCAAAATTGAAGATCAATGTAAAGCTTAAAATTTAAACAAACTAAACTCCAAAAACAATTAGGAATTTTTTTTTTAATAACAACTAATCAGAGTAATATCGAAAATGGAAGCTTTGTAAAATGGTGAGATTTTAGTTATTCACTTTGTAATCAGAGTAATATCGAAAATGGATAGAACAAACTCATTCATGATGGGATCTTCTTCCTCATCACTTGAGTACTCAGATGTGGGTGGTGTTGCTATGCTATTCCTTGGCGAATTCTCTCTACTTCCAAACCTCCATCTCCATCTCTCGCTGTTCGAAATATCTATGAAGCTAACCATTCTTTTGTCCTAGAGGTATCCTTCAACTTAACAAACTATGTAGGGGTGAGCATTACCAAAACAGCTGATTACACACTCAACTAGTCCAACAAAACTCAATCAATTCAATTACAAATAGGATTTAATAATGATCTAAGCCCTTGCCGAAATGGCCTATGCCTAAAGAAGTAATTTAATAATTAAATGGTAACCTATTTAAAACATTTAAATGAAAACCACATCATTATTTCTTTGAAAAATAAACACATACATTTTCAAAGATCGAAAGCACAATTATACAAGCATAAGTATAATCAATTTCAATGCTCAAAAATACAATTTCACAAGCATAAAGTCATGGCCATAATTCCATACATAATTTTATGCCTTTTCAGGTTGGGTACTATTAAACCATCATGCATCCATTTTTTAATATATCCAACGTGATTAATCTCATAAAATGCATATGCATGTTTAATTAAATAACAATGCAGCGTACCTTTTTCTCCATGACATTGCAAACATGTCAAAGTTTATAAACAGTGGAATTATCCCCTAATTTGTAAAATTAATTACCGATATCCCTCATATCTTACTAAAAAATAAGATCTAGATAGTGAAATGTCCTTTCATTGAAGTAAATAAGAACTCATTTACTTCCCCTCTAGCATATTCTTTATTTCTCATAATTAACCAACTCTAAACGACACATGTATGCATACTTTTAGAGAATTGAACCCAAGGATAGAGTAAGAACTGTACCCCTTCATCTCTAATTAGGAAGTCCAAACACTGAAACCACATTAGTGTAAACATTTTTAATTCAATAAATATAAATGCTAATGTATGCCTTGGCAACCCCCATGCAAGACAGGACTGCCCTCAATGCTTCATATGTATATATGATGCTGTACAATCATGGAATGACAATCCAATTATATAATCAATTCATTCATTTCATTAATCATATCACATGCATTATAACACAACAAATATAAACCAATAGAAGCAATTAAATAAACAACCAAGTTTAGATTTAAAAAGCTTAGATCTGAACCCAATAACAAGGCCAAATAATCACATAATTCTCTTATTGGTTCAAACCCTTTTTATCCTTTTTTAAAATAGTTCTTAACCTTTAGAACTTTCGAACTTTCGAATTTAACAACAAGATGAAAATCAAACCTTAATGGTTTCGGGTACCACCAATTATGCAAGTCCTAATTAGTTTAAGTCTAGGTGATCTAATACCCTTCCAAAACCACATTAAAATAGCATGTAATCTATTACTTTCCAAAATAAACCATCCTAAGTCCAATTAGAACCTTGAATCCTAGAACATGTAGACCTAGTGATTCAATTCTCAAATAAATTCACTTAAGTCCACTCGTTAATCCTAGAACAAATAGATTAACTTATTTCATTCTCACAAGGCAAGTTGAAGTCATCAACATGCATCCCAAGTTCCATTAACTCTCGGTTTCAAAGCGAATTAATTACCACATTTTATTACATACTTACAATTAACCAAAGAAATCATAATTTTCTTTCAAGGTCAATTAATCAATTCAAATCAAACATGGAAGCCAAGAACACATCAAGACAAATTAAAACATTAATTACTTTGAATCCGAGACAAGCATTCAAAGTCACAAGCACAACCATCAAATTGACTAGGAATTAAATCATATTGAAACATAGAGTTTAGAAATGAGTAGCTTCCCCTAACTCAATTGAAGCTTCTTGTCCTTGGGGTGATCCACCAAATTGAAAATCAATCCCAAAACGAAAAGGGGATCAGATTTCATATTCTAAAACTCAAATAGGGCTTTCTAGGGTTTTTATGTCGTATTGGCTAAGTTGAGTGGCATCCGAGACCTCTAACCTATGAACAACCATTTTGTGACCTTAAATAAATTCTAAATCATGTATGCAAACAAATTGGAAGCTTAAAAATCAACACATAAGCCTTGGCCGAAAATAGGTTTGTTGAAGCCTAGTTTTTGTTCAAAAACATGGGGTTTTGACAACCCAAATTTCATTCCAGAAGTAAATGAATTCCCTCATGCTCATAGATCAATCCTAGTGATGATTTGTGACTTGTGTGAACCAACCATTTAGGCCAAAAAGCCTTAATAACAAAAATGGCAGTTTTGAAGTAAAATGGTCCCTTTAAAAACGTAAATAGGCAGCACCTGCTCCCTGAATTTTATAAAATCACAAAAAAATTATTTGTATGATATTTTTAACAGGCAATTAGATGACATACTAATACTCATGCACAAAAATTTTCAAAGCAATTGGACTTGTGAAAGTATATTTTCAAAAGCCCAAAGTTCACATCAGAATGCTGATTTGCTGCATATATATTTATTGTTCACGTGGCAAAAAAGTTGTCCTTTTCGGGTTTGAGGCTCCAAATCGAGTAAAACCAATTGGTACAAGTCCAAAATCAGTCTTATAATCTACTGTGATGATTTCAAATCAAGTCTCTAAGTAAAATAAAATTCGAGCATGCAAAGCTAAAGAATTTTCTTTGAAAAAGCTACATAAAATAGGCATACTTTAGGCAAACTTTAAAAATGCATAACTCACTCAACATAAATGAGATTTGCATGATTCTTGGCTTGAATGAAAAGTGTATATGTCTAGTTTTACGCACAAAAACAGTTTTGCAAGATCTTATGTCGATTGGTATATAAATCGATCTTTGTGAAGCAAGGTTAGAAAATACGAAAATTGCCAAACAATGTTAGGTTGTGAGACTCTTGGATTTTTCTTTGGATGCACTTAACTCAAGCCATTCAACAAGGTTAATAGGTATTGAAAATCAAACTTAGGGGGTAGGATGATGGTTCTTACCAATTTTTTGCTGAGTTTTTCAAAGAGCAATGCAAGTTGAAAACTCCTTCCTCTTCTCGGGTTGGCTTCCCTTTGGCTTCCCCCTTCTTCTCTTCTTGTTCTTCCTCTTTCTCTAACTCTCTCTCTTGTTCTAGACTCATAAATTTCGTGGTTAGGTTTGGTATGAACAAGAGTTAGTTTTATAAAAGAGTTTTTGTGTCTGTTGGAGGGAAAACTGAAGAATCACTTCCTTTCTTACATGAGAAAGGTTTCTGACAAGGTTTTGGGTTGTTTGTTAGGGTTTTTAGTTTCCCAAGAGGCTTCTAATAGGCTGGCCAATCCCATAGGGCCTTTTTAAGTGAGTCTTTAGCGTAAGGCTCTAAGCTATACAGCCCAATGACCAATCAAAGGATTTTACTTACCCAAGTCAATTAATTAAAAATCATCATAACGTACTTTTTATTGGGTTTTCTTTCATTATTGCCAAAATTCCACTCCATCTCCAGCCCTAGTCATGACCTCCATGCCATGCAATAGCCATCATTTTAATCTCTTGCCCAAGTAATCTAGGTTTCTAGCCCTAGTAGTCTAAGTTGGTCAAAGAAAATAGGGTTTTAAAGTCAATTTGTAACCCTTGGTATTTCTAGTTGTCAAATCCTATTTATAAATAATTATATGTCACAAACACATATTTGTACAAACAAGAGTGTGTGGTGTGTGTGGTCCGAAAAGATCATTTAAATAACCAAATAATTATTTAAAAACATGTTACTTAACATATATAATTGCATTAAAACAATTTTTGAATAAAATAGAAACATACAAGTTCTTTGTTATTCCTTTGGAATTTCGACATTACCAAATTAGTGAACAAAGTTATGTTTATCATCCAATTAACCAAGTGTAAGTAATTAAGTCAATTTAGGCAAATATAAGTGTGTATATGCCTTAAATCCGAAATTACCATAAGTAAGTGAAAATAAATATGGTTTAAGCAAGTGACATAATTTCAAATAAAGCATTTACATAAATAAAATTCCATAAATATGTCTATGTGGAATTAATCCACATTTGTGTTTCAAAAGAAGTAACAATTAGTTTTTAACTAATTTCAATTAGCCTAGTAGCACCCATAACCCAAAATCAATAAAATTCGGGGTGTTACATAGTACAATGATATTATACCCACAATAATGATAATCTCCTAATATACATAATTATGGCCAAAAGATGTTTTTTGTCCCTGTACTATGGATGAGTCGCACTTTGGTTCCGTCATTTCAATTTAAAATTTTAAAGGACTGTATTTCCATTAATGTTGCAATCAGGTCCAATCCGTCAAAATTGTCTACTTCATAGCCAATTAGGTGGTGCCACATCGGCATTTTCCGTTTCGATTTTGACGGATTTGACATGATTGCAAACACCAATGGAAACATGGTCGTATAAACATGCAAATTGAAATAACGGGACCAAAGTGTGACTTACCCCAAAGTACAGGGACCAAAAGTGACTTTACGCCTAATTTTATTTGTAGGGAGAAAAAAGCTTATTCCCTGTTATTGTTTCAACAGCATGAAAGAACTACCAAAGCAGAAAGAAAATATACATAACAAAATAAAGGGAATAAAACCAGATGGTGGTGGCAGGGTTCAGAATCCTGCCCAACTTGTCGATCAAAACACCCACACAGATCAATAGATAACCACCCAACTAAGCTTGACCACCCAACCCACACGGATCTCCGTAGTTAATTTCAGGCTGCTTTCATATTAAACATAATTCTCTTGGGTTTATTTAGATATCTCACAAGCAGAAGAACTGAAAGAAGTCAAGGGGCTGTGCTAGTGTGCTGTCATAAGGCTGATCTAGGTGGGTATTGGGTTTATGGGCTATTACTAAAAATGGCTTCCATGATGCATTTTCTGCTTCATCTTTTAAATTTTAGGACGTTCCTCCAAAGCGTCCTCAATGGTGGTGTCATTTAAAGTCTTCAAAAACATGCTGAAATAGCGTCGTCAAAACTATATTATGACATTCAATAAGCGTCATAGAACGTTGTAAAAAGCGTTCTTATATGTTTTCTATGACATGTAAAAAGTGTTATTAATTCTCCGTATGAGCTCATTAAAACTTGAAAATCCTCCAAAAAAATATATATTAAAAGTGTGCTTAAACCTCCATAAAACTATAAAAGTCCTTACATATATTAAACCTTATGTACGCAAAAAAGAAAAGAGAGTATATATTAATTACCATAATGCTATTTTAATATGCCAAGTACAAAACACTTTTCAAGAAATTGACAAACCTACAAATTACAATTAAATAAATAAATAAACTAGTACCAACATTACAAATAAACAAATTACAATTAAATAAATAAACTATTACCAACATTTTCTATTCTAGGTAACCTTGGATGACTGCTCAACAAGTTCAACTTCTGAAGCGATGTCTTGGGAGTGCTAGTCAATTGCAGAAACATAAAAACATATAAATAACTAAGCTTTATATGACAATGGAAAAATCAATTCAGAAAAATAGAAAAAATCAAAACTCCACAATGAGGAAAACAAGTAGAGCTTCAAAACAAATAAAATACCATCCCATATCTTTTTCATAACTAGAAGAGCATTATAGCCTTTCTTTAGAGCTTAACATGGACAATTCGATTTCAAAGCAGTATGACAATTCATGCTATTCTCAACATCAAGTTCAAATACAATCATGTCACATGTCATGAACAATAGCCAAAGTATCATAACAAGCTCATCATCCGAATCACAAGAAGGCAGCAAGCACACACACAAGCATTCATCACATCAAGCTTGTTTCATCTAATCAAACACATAGATAATATACAAGTTAATTGGAGACTTACTTTTAAAGGAATATACAATTAAAGGAAGATCTAATCAGTAAAAGTGACAAGTTGGAGACTTACTTTTATCACCACTTTCAAGTTGTGGCTGCAAAATAGATAATAATATAAATTGATATCAAAATAAAGGAATATCAAGAAACAGAACACAAAGACAAACATTTACCCAAGTCTAAGATTTCTTTTTCTGCACAAGATATAGCTAAACACTATACTGCTCCTACCATAGAGACAACAGCAGAATTTCAGTATACTCCTTCAACACCCCCACCAAATCTATGGTCCACAACTTATTTCACTCTGCAAATAAAATGAATGGAATTCTTTTAATATGTATGCTTATGAGCAAAGATACATAACGCCAAGTTACAAGAATATATATATATACATTCTTTAATTTGGAACAGAGTTTACTTACCAAAGTCAGTTTTGAGGTCACCAAATCCTGCAAAAGAAATCAAAATAAAGTGGAGTCACATGGTGCTGCAAATGTGAATCAACTCCAAGACTTGCAAAGATCAATAACCAGATGATTAGCTCTTTTGGCCAACATGGGCAGTAAATAAAAATCTCAGACTTGAAGTGAGGTTTTTTACCATTACTGAGAGAGAGAGAGTCATACATTAAAATCTCAGACTTTCTTCCTTTGCATTTAACAATATACTACGAGTCTAACATCAGCTGGTCATGCAGTCTAGACCATGAGTCTAGAGTTGGCCAACATGGGCAGTAAATAAAAATGGCCCAAATCCAATCTTCTCTCGTTTTTTCATTATCAACATGAAATGGCCAAATTTCCTTTGGGCACTGTCATGTCATTTATCATATTATTTGAGGATGAAAGTTTAAGAGAAGTTTTGATAACCCCAGGATTATTGTTTTAGAAATAGGCAACTAGAATGTCTAACTTGAAGATCAGAACATGCTTGGATTCAGATGGGTTTTTCTTTTTTCCTTGACTCCAATAAATTCTGGGTTTAATCATGCCGGCATAGATCCACATTCAAGTATGCAAACAAAACATGCCCATATAGTAAAAATATTGACTTTAATATTTAAAAGAAGCAACCGTTAGCTTTCCTAACTCAGACAGGGATTTTTCAACCTCAGCAGCTTGTTTGTGACTTTGTGTTAGGTGATGCAATTTGAAAGAACCTTTAATAATACAATATGACTAAACTGACTTGTCCAAGTTTGTCGTTAATACTGATATTTTTTCACTGGTTGAACCATTCAAAATAATACACAAATTATTATGTTTTAACTTGTGATTTTATATGTTCAGAAAGTGTTCAATACAGTTCTTCTTGCCAAAACAAGCACCTTGTGGATGACTTCAGTTGTCCTGAGTCCCTAAAATATATTATACTTGATCACCCAGTTAGTAATGTTAACAAAGTTGGACTAATTCTGAGTCCCATTTATCAATTTTGCAATTTCCATACCATACAGACATACTGTGACAGAGGTTGCATTAGTTTCACTGCTACAGAATCTTCTGCACCACCATATTACCTTCCCATCCTTCTTTCTTTGATCCTTGCATATATGTTGTATTGATGACTATGTGCTGGTGAGGGTGGCACAGCTTCACAGCCACTCATAGGACCGTTTTTCGTGTTTCTGGGTTTGTCTTCCTTAGTGATATGGTGAGCACAGAAAGAGTAGTAGTACCGAATGACCAAAACTGCTGCTCAATGTTGGATTGGTTCAAACCTCATGCACTATTAGTGGACCCACAAGGTAATAAAGATGCAGCAAGTTTTGCCTTTGTATTGCAAGAGCCAGCATATGTTTAAACAAACTGGTAGAGTTGATAGGAAACTTTTAGTTGAAGTGTAGCAATAACAGAGAAGGATTGCCACCATGTAAGTTTTTTGTCTGTATAGTCTAAGAATGCACTATTTTTGTTGGGTTTTTCCTTCCCTTCTCTCCCTTATCTGACATATAATTGATTTCTCTATACACAGGTTCATGGAATTTATGTACAACATTTTATACTCACATTAACCCATAAGCCAAGTCTTTCAGTCTTCATAAGTAACTACGCTTGTTTCATTCTGGGTTAAACAATCAGGAAAAGGCCAGAAACATGAGAAGCCAAAGGAGAGCCAATTTTGGTAATGCAATTAGATTTGCTTGGGCAGAATTTGGTAGAACTGGGAATTGATCAGGTTGTGGCATCATGCATTCATCCCCATTGAAGTAGACTTTCCGAGGGAAAGCCCAACCCTCCTTAAATGTGAAAGTGTTTGCATCCTTCTGAAGAATCAACTCTGACTGTACATTTCCCTCTGGTCCAGCTTCTCTTAGGAGGTCATTGAAGAATTTTATGCCATAAAACAAACCTGTGTCATCTGCATAAACAAATGGTACAAGTTTTAGACCACTGTCATCACAAATTCATCATATTTTGTTTTTCTTTTAAAATATCATGTACTTTACAAACAAATATATGACAAATTAGAAAGGTATATAGCCAAATATTGCAAACCAATGATACCAAGGTTAATTACTATGTGTCTTTCATTTTTCTTTTCAAATTAATCTGGAAAAGTCTGGACTTACTGTAGGATTTATATGGGACCAGTGACTTGTACACAAAGCTGAAAACTTCAGTAATAGCGTTGAGATTTGGATGTCCAACAACAAGTGTCCACTGTGTGTAATTCAACCGATAATTGAAATTAGTTATGGAAATCTTCACACGCCAATACTGCTTGTAGTTGGTTTTTACATGCCAATGAACCCGAATTGGGCACATATGTTGTGTGCACTGAAGCAATGGGGTGTTATCCTTTGTTGGCGTGTGCATTCCCACAACACTCGACAACTTTGAATCACTCCTGCATTATGCTCCAGTGTGCAAGTCAGTATTAAGATGCATGCTATCTAATTGAATAAAAAATCAGAACTAATAAGTGATAAATGCTTACGCAACACAATTCATTTTGTCTTGGCAACCACAGGCACAAGTTGGACAAGGAGTGATTGTAGAGTTGTAAAATGATGACATAGAGACACAACAGGTTGGGGAACGAGACGCCAGAAGTTGTGAGTAAGTACATGTCACAACCCAAGTCACTGAAAATATGAGTTATACAGTTAGAATTGCAGCAAAACCAGTCTTGCTTAAAATTTATCTTTTTGGTTTAGGTAAAGAACCTACTCAATGCTTGAGTTTTTCGGCGACCATCAGGTGAGAGGAAAACTGTGGATCGCACAACTTTTGCTTGGCTGCAAGTGTAGCCTGGTCCAGGACCAAGCAGAGTGAAGTTCTTTGGCAGTCTCACTGTTTTATTGGAAGTACCGGAGAGGCCAACACTCAACTGGAAGGAAGAGACAGCAGCTGAAGGGTCTTGACCCCATGATGCCACAACACCAGCTTTGCAGCAATTTGCAATCTGTTGGTTGTAAGGGACACCAGGGAGCAAGTCAACAACTGTAGGATTTTTCTTACAACAATGTGGAATGTTTCCTTTAAACTTGGAACAATCTCCTTGGTCAATGGCTTGTGCTCCAACCATGGACCAGATCACTTCTTTCTTTGCCCATACCCACCCTAATCTCCATCCGGGCCTCATGATGTGCCGGTACATTTGAAAGTTGTTCATCGTCACCACTGCCTGCAAAATTTATCATAGTGCAGCATACATTCATCTTTAACAAACATTTGTTGTCAATCAATCAATATTATCAATATGCAATTTCAGACTTTGTTTCTTTTCCCCTCTCCCTTCACTTTATTGTAAATCAATACGACATGAATTCAAATTTCTCTGCTAGAGGCATCCAAATTCTTATCAAATGCATGTCAAATGAATTATTAAGTAACTTCTTCTGATAAAACAAGTACTAAATGGAAACTTGCATAAAGAATGAAAGAAAGTAAAGGCCATACATTCAGATGATACTACGTACCACATAACCATCTGGAGTCCATGACATGACATCCCATTTCAACGTAATGTTCCCATTTGGATCTAATGGATCATAAGCAGCTAAAATAAAATGAAACTTAATATAAGTGAAAGGACATTGATAGAATCAAAATTTCAACACAGAGTTTTCACTACTAGAAGCTCACCTGCATGAGAAATTATGACCATAAAGAAAAAGACTGAGAGAACTGGGGATGTATGCTTGTTAAAAATCATGTTTCTTCAGCAGAAAAAACTTCGATGCAGAGCTTAGATACACAGACAAAGAAATTGAACAAATATGTATTGTTAAGAACTTTAAAACAGGCTTACCTACATGTTTTGTTAGGTATTTTATATGAACATATCTATATATTATATATATCTTCATGTCAATATCTTGACTGAGTTATTTTCAATTTAATGTATACTTGGGCCAGTGCAAGACTCTTAAAAACCAATATTGATTGAGGTCAGTTAGAACACGCAGCAACTTTTGGAATGCTTGAACACAACATCCTAACAGTCGCAGCCTAATGAGATATGTTCTCATGGAGATTGCATAGTTTTGCATTTTAAAGTTGACCCCAAAAACCCAACTCCAATAATTGAACCAAGGACCAAACCATATTTTGAAAGACCAAACTAATATGGTCAGGCTTATTTTGAAGTTCATATGTTTGGATCCATTCAATGATAATTTGAGATTTAATTATTTGATATAATATTCCACAAGCATATCTGTATGAGTATGAATTGTATATTCTGCATGCAATCTCTGTTCTCTATGTTATGTAATTATTAATGTTTTCTGGTGCTGGTGGATGAGTTTGATACAAATAGTCAACTCCCTTTGTGAAAATGACCCATTACCTTGGGAGGAATGCGGTCTTAAAATACAATCACATGAATAATACAGATATCTCATGAATAAGAAAATGTGCATTCATTCCATGAATAAAATTCAGAGGACTGATTGATTCAGATGGGTTTTTCTTTTTTCACAATAATACAATATGATTAACCTTTAATAATACAATATGATTAACCTGACTTGTCCAAGTTTGTCGTTAATACTGATATTTTTCCACTGGTTGAACCATTCAAAATAATACACAAATTATTCTGTTTTAAGTTGTGATTTTATATGTTCACAATGTGTTCAATACAGTTCTTCTTGCCAAAACAAGCACCTTGTGGATGACTTCAGTTGTCCTGAGTCCCTAAAATATATTATACTTGATCACCCAGTTAGTAATGTTAACAAAGTTGGACTAATTCTGAGTCCCATTTATCAATTTTGCAATTTCCATACCATACAGACATACTGTGACAGAGGTTGCATTAGTTTCACTGCTACAGAATCTTCTGCACCACCATATTACCTTCCCATCCTTCTTTCTTTGATCCTTGCATATATGTTGTATTGATGACTATGTGCTGGTGAGGGTGGCACAGCTTCACAGCCACTCATAGGACCGTTTTTCGTGTTTCTGGGTTTGTCTTCCTTAGTGATATGGTGAGCACAGAAAGAGTAGTAGTACCGAAACCAAAAGGGTAGCAGCAGCATGTGTAGATGATGAAATTGGATTTGCATAAGCAGAGTTGGGTAGGAATGGATATATATCAGGAAGGGGCATCATGCATTCATCACCATTGAAGTAAACTTTTAAAGGAAATGCCCAACCTTGCTTCAAAGTGAATGTATTCATGTCCTTCCTAAGAATCAACTCAGACTGGATATATCCATTAGGCCCAGCTTCCATTAGTATATCATTATGATTTTTTTTTTCATAAAACATGCCGGTGTCATCTGCATATTATAGAATAACAGGTTGAGAAAACTAAATTATACAGTATGCTAAATCTTGACATATTTTTATTCTGTGGACTTACTTATTGAGCCGTATTGAATGAGTGGCTTATAGACAAAGGCAGAAATATTGACTAGTTTATTGAGATTTGGATGCTGAGCAACAAGTGTCCATTGTGTATAATTCATCAGGTAGTTGAAATTGGTGATGGTAATCTTCACACGCCAATACTCCCGGTAGTTAGTCTTCACATGCCAATGCACTCGGATTGGACACATGTGTTCTGTGCATTGTAACATTGGTTCATTTTCCTGAGCTAAGGCTTTTAAATTTACCACACTTGAACCCTTAAGGTCATTCATCTTCCTGCATTAATGCTTTGATGTTAGAGGGAAGATAATAACATGCAACAAATCGAACATTGATTATGAAGGAATCATTACGTGACCTTCAAATTAATTTGCTTCAATCCAACTTACATGCAATTGTTCATATCCTCGCAACCACAAGCACAAGATGGACAGGGAGTAATCATGCGGCTGTAAAAAGATGACAAGGACACACAACAAGTTGGATTCTTAGAGACAAGAAAGTGTGAGTAAGTGCAAGCCAATGTCCATGTCACTGCCAAAAAGGAAAACACAAAGGATTGGTAAAGATTGTTAAATGTTAACCAGGAGAACATGCTAAGCAAAATACAAGCTTCTTTGGAAGTATCCATGCAGTACGTTAAATTGGGAAAAGAGATGTGTTTCTTTAGTGCCCATTTTCTTGTAGGAATTGTAAGAAACAGAATGTGACACTAGATATGCATATTTTGTTCAAACATGGTAGAAGTAAACTTACTCATTGCTTGAATTCTATGCCGACCATCAGGTGAGAAGGAAACTGAGGGTGATACAATGGATGCAGCACTGCAAGTGTAGCCTGGTCCAGGGCCAAGAAAAAAAAAATTCTTCGGTAGTTTTACTGTTGTATTTGAAGTACCTGAAAGCCCAACACTCAGCTGAAATGATGAGACTGCAGCTGAGGGGTCTTGTCCCCATGATGCCAAAACACCACCCTTGCAGCAATCAGCATACCTTTGGTTCTTTGGAACCCCAGGAAGCAAGTCAATAATTGTGGGAGTTCTCTTGCAGCTGTGTGGAATATTTCCTTTGAACTTGTTACAGTCTCCTTGATCAGTGGCTTGAGCACCCACCATTGACCAGATCACTTCTTTCTTAGCCCATGTCCATCCTACGGCCCATCCAGGGCTTGTGATGTGCCGGTACATTTGGTTGTTGCTTATTGTCACTGCTGCCTGAGAAACTACCATGGTAAGCATGTACTTGAACGTACTTTTGGAGGTTCTAAAAGCCTGAATCTTTCTTATTTGAGCTTAGTCTTAAATAGAAAAATGTTAGATACTATCCTATCATCTATTATATTCAAGGCTTAATTGTGTTTTTACCACTCAAAGTTTACATTGATTCTCACTTTACCACCCAGAACTTTATTTGTCTTACTTTACCACCCAAAGTTTACATTCATTCCCACTTTACCCAAAGTTCTGGGTGGTAAAGTGGGAATCAATGTAAATTTTGAGTGGTAAAAACACAATTAAGCCTATATTCAATGAAAAGAATTTCAAATATAATTGACCTTCTTGGACACTTAGTTATATTCTGTACACTGTTGTTGAATTTATAATAAGAATTACTCAAAGTGTTCATTACATACCAAAATAAAATTAAGAAAACAAAGCTATACAAGTTTAGGTGACACTCACCACATAGCCATCAGGAGTCCAAGACAAAACATCCCATTTGATATTTATGCTTGCATATGGATCAAACGCATCATAAGCCACTAAAAACATGATGGGAGTAGGAAATGGCAGGTTAGAATAAGCAATCAGGCAGAAAGGAATCATACTCCTAAATAGAGTTTTTATAATTAAAAGCTCACCTGCATAAGAAAATACTGTCAAAGTCATGACAGATGCAAGAAATGTGCTTTTACATTTACAATTCTCCATGGCTCAAGTTTCAGTATGCTTTACTTTTTTGCAGATATTATTCAGTATTTATAAGCAACTAACTACGGTTTTCCACATGTCATGTTCTCATGTACTTCATTAGGAAAAAGTATATGGCATTCAAATATGTATTTGAGTAATGCAGTGTCATGGATGAACCAAACCAGTTTCAAGTTCATGTACAGACAAACAAAAGAATTTGCATAGATATTAAAAGGGCATTAATGAACAAACTTCATCACATTTCACTACATTTTAAAAGCAAGGAAACAAGAACCAGCCGGCTAGACGGACACAGAATGCTGAGGTGATCTCACAAGTTTCACTGATTAACCAATCAACTTGAGCTGACTTGCCATATTTAGATCATAAATAACTGATGAATGTGACATAAGATATAAAAGTGCTGATATTTTATAGGAAACTTAACTGGGTCAATCATGCTCTAATGTATGTCAAGAATGAAAAACCAAGCTCATGAATGTAATAAGGATGACATAGGAGTATATGCTTACATCAAAAAGAGTAGGGTGGGTTTGACATCTTCCCCTTTGTCTATTGTTCTGTTTATATATTAGGATCTATAATATGACTGGCTGCAAGAAGCATGCAACTAAGATTCCTTGGACCCAAACACTTCCACTTGTGGCATATAAAAGTTAATATATGTATTCAGACTATTTGTGGAAGCATCAATTGCAGTTAATCCCAACTTGCCAATGCACCATTTGGAAAACCATTTATCAAGCCAAAGTATTAGATTGGACAAGTTTCTTGTTAAGTGACATTCTCTTGGAACATGAATGTATCACACAGACTATATATGAATCATGTCCTTTGCCAAAATTAAATACATCTGTTTAACTTAGAATCTGCAGAAAGGTTGTGATTTGAACAGTTTCTTTTATACATTAAAGAATTGCATATGAAATTAACCAACAATTTCAGACTGCAACACATGAAATTTCAGAACAGAAAAATGATTTGACTGGGGCCTGGGCTAAGCCATTCAGTGTCCGTGGGCTACACATGGCCTTGTAACTGGAAAAGGACCCAACAACTTTCATAACTTGCTGGTGGGCAGGATTGGGTTATAACTTATAAGACTCATGACTAATATGGGCCTGTCAGGGTTGGGCTATATATGCTGTTCAGCCTCTTCTTCTCTGTTTTTTGGCCAAGAGCCTCTTCTTCTTTTTTTTTTTTGGCCAAGAAAGAGCCTCTTCTTCTTAACTTATGGTAAGGCCTATAAATAAGTCCAACAACCGTTTAAAGTAGCCACCACTTATTTATGACTAAATGTTAAATATTAGGTATAAATTCAATTTAGACACATAACTATATATGCTATTTCAACGGGGTTCACGAACTTTCAAATATTTCAAATATATACCTGATTTATTATGTAAATTGAAAAATGAAATTTCATCCATCAATTTATTGAGAGATCAGTTAAATGTCAGCTTGGCTTTTGCTAACAGGGATTAATTGGTGACGTGGCACCAACTCAGCATACATTTCTAGCCAAATAAGCAATACATGTCCACTTGACACGAGCTCACACATCCATCACCTCTTTCCCGCTCATCGAACGCTCTCCTAACCATTTAATTTCCCAAAAATATCACGTTTTCCTCCAAATTTGAATATAAATCTCTCACTTGTGTTCAACGAGCGAGAAAGAGATGATGAGTTTGTGGACCTGTGTCAGGAGTTAGGTGGACCCGTGTCGCTCATTTGGTGAAAAATGAGCAACACGGATCCACCTAACCCCTGACATCGATCATCAAATGAGCGACACGGGTCCACCTAACCCCTGACACCGGCCCACAAACTCTCTCTCTATTATTATTATTAAATTGTAGGTCTGTGTTACTCATTTGGCGTAAAATGTTTGCTGAGATAGTGCCACATCGCCAAGTAATCCCGATCAGCAAAAGCCAAGTTGTCATTTAACTGATCTCTCAACGAATCAATGAACATAAATTCATTTTTCAATTTAGATAATAGATCGGGTGTATATTTGNTGTTACTCATTTTAAAATGTTTGCTGAGATAGTGCCACATCGCCAAGTAATCCCGATCAGCAAAAGCCAAGTTGTCATTTAACTGATCTCTCTCTCATATTATTATTAAATTGTAGGTCTGTGTTACTCATTTGGCGTAAAATGTTTGCTGAGATAGTGCCACATCGCCAAGTAATCTCGATCAGCAAAAGCCAAGTTGTCATTTAACTGATCTCTCAACGAATCAATGAACATAAATTCATTTTTCAATTTAGATAATAGATCGGGTGTATATTTGAAATATTTTAAAGTTCATGAACCCTGTTGAAATAGCTTATATAGTTACGTGTCTAAATTGAATTTATGCCTAAATATTATATAAGATTAATCAAAATTAGTAGATTAGATTAGCAAGTTAATCCCATATTCCCATTTGTCTGAAAGCAGAGCAATCATGCAAACCACATAGTTTACAAAGCAACATTGATTAAATTAATCCCAGATGGTTGTATTGGTTGGCAGCAAGTGGTGAGCAGTTGGTTTTGACGGTGAGCTGTCAGAATATATCCTTTTTCGATTTCAAGTTTTCAAATTCAAAATGTACAAATCATGTTCACGTTATGGTTTGTAGATCGATCAACCCCATACAGCAAATCCCAGCTCAGGTTGCCAATCCCAAGATTTATTAATTATTATATTCCCTTTTTGGGTAAAAATCTTCTGCTTATTACTATATATAAATCTTGATTATCTTCCAACACCCAACAATGATTAATTGATTATCATGACGTGCAGACAACATGTCGTTTGCTTAATCAATAGTGTTTAATGACCTTGTACTACATTGGTGCCTCTTAGTCTCAGGTTCTATCTTTCTAATGGAATTTTAAAGGGGTATGTGTAGCCATGGTGGTATTGCCTTTCATTATCATGGAAGCAAATGAGGATTGAGGACATGAAAGGTCAAAAATTTGGTGTGGGATGTTTTTCTTTTCCTAGAGAATTTGGAATGGGGTCTTGTAGACTTGTTATGTGGCATTTACTACTTGCCACCCCTAAGGCCTAAATCTATTGAAATATAAGTCAAATGAATCCCATAATTGAAGAATCATGTGTAGTAGAATGTTTCAATTACAAAATACCTACATTAATTATAGTATTATTTTCAATTTAGTATATAAATTTCAAAATCTGACAATTAAATACACAATTTTTTTTTGTTTGACAATTAAATACATTTCGTTACCCCTCTCGTTAGATCTACCGTTTTCTGATTATGTGTTCACGCTAAATGTCACGTAGCAGCACTAGTGAGACCCATCTTTTCAACACTTTAGATTCTAACTCACTCTTTCCCACTCATTAGATGGATAATTTAGACATTTCCTCTTAATTTTCTTGCTCATCAGGTGGCATTTAACGTGGACATATAAATAGAAAACGGCAGATGTAACGAAAAAGTGACAAAATATATGCAATTGTCAAACTGAACAAAAATTGTGTACTTAATTGTCAGATTTTAAAACTCGTGTACAAATTAAAAGTGTCACTATAATTAATGTATGTATTTTGTAATTTATCCAATCTTATTACTTTAGTAGTAGAGCATTTCTTGAACTTCTGGATCTATATTTAAAAAAAGAATTTGATCTAATCTATAATTTGAGTTACAAAATTCGACTTACATTCAACTCTTAACACTCATAACATGAGTTCATTCTCATTTTCCACCGTTTAGGTATTAATTTTGAGAAATCANAACTATGAGTTAATTTATTATATTTAATTATTTCTGATGTTATAATGATGAAAGAGAAAAATAATTTAACAACTCTTTTCTATTTTATCCTTATCTTTTATTACTCAACTTTTTTCTACTTTTTTATTACCTATTAATTTTTCTTTTCTTTTTTATTTAATTATTTCTAATAATTTTTGCTTCTTTTGTTTTTTTGCTCTTCTCCAGTACGCCTCTAGTATCCAAAAAACCACATGCATTTAATAATTTTTGCTTCTTTTTTTT
>QANW01012574.1:492675-531454 GCA_003254865.1 Dryas drummondii
AATTCAAATTATATTTGAAAATTATCTAACACAAAGGTCACCATCATTCATTACCAAAGGAATACAAGTTACATATATATATATATGTGTGTGTGTGTGTGTGTGTATACATATTATATAGAAATCAATCTTTCTTTCACTTTCACACATATTTCACGTAGAAAGGTTAAAACAACGAAATGGAGCCGGCCATCAGCTCAAGAGATTATTGGTTTTAACTTAAACAAATCAATTCAGTTCCTAAGTCACTTTCTTTTTAGCCAAATTAGTGTAATCTACAGACAGTAGCTTCACAATGCAGGCCGTGCCAATTAGCCATTGACTGTTACTGTATGAATAATGTGACTCTTTTCTGTATTATGCAAATTATGCAAGGTTTGTACTGCTTACAAACTCACCTTTTATCAACCCTTCCATGGAGGCTAGCTTAATTAGAGAAAGATTAACAAATCGTAGGTTACACATAACTAGTCATTCACAATGATGTTCTTGTGAGATAACTAGATGACTTCATATAGATAAATTACACACTTTTGATATAGACAGTTAAGAACCTTCATTACCAAATGGTATGCAGAGAGGTAACAAATAGAACAAGTATACGTTTATTCCTGGTAGCTTGAAAGCATAACTTATAAATGAAATTTCTTGAACATAAAGAGAGCCTAGGAGGTTAGAGGATTATTTAAGCACGCATACAAGTCAACACTAGTATAAATGTGGAGCTGATCTCAAATATGACTGTCTAAAGCTAAAAGGTAGTTAGCACTTAGCAGCAGGTTAAATGGAATGGTAAGAGTTACTAGTTTCTTGCAGGCTCCGAGTGCTACCATGCATCAATGTTTCTCAGGGAGATCCATGGTAGAGTTGTTCCCAACTGCCACATACTTTGGCACTTCGCTTCCTGTCTCATTACAGACCAGGCTATTTTACTCTCTGATAATATAAGGAAATACACAATAGAAATATTATGCCTTCAAAAGGGCAACTGGATTGAGAATACAGCTTATTTAAAATAGTATGTCTGAAAGTATAAAGATACTTTCAGACATACTCATTGTTCAATTTGGCATATCATCAATTCTATAAAATGAAATTTTTGATATGATGGTTTACTAAGGTACACATCCACTTAACTTTTTTGCAAATAACTTAAGTGATCCGGAGGCAGCAGAAAGCATCATTTTCCTGCTTCACCTGCATGGATTGCCGTTGATCCTCCACTTGTTGGAGCTGTGAAGACAGTTGAAGCAAGTCAATAGTGGTCCCATCTTCACATGATAGACCATCTTTAGTATTCACAAAATGCGATCCAAGGAAAATCCCATCTGAGATTCCATAATCAACAGCATCACTACCATTAGATAGCAGTATGGGTCCAAGTAGACTCCCACCAACAGAATTCATTCCTGTAGAAGGGTATTTATTTGACACCACACTTGTAGAGGACTGTGAGGATCCCCCAATAAGCTTTTCAGAAACTTGACCCAGGCTGTAATGGGTATGGCTAACTGGCATGACCAAGGGACGAGCCATGGGAATTCCTGACGAATGGCTTGAAGAGTTCTGTGATTGAGATGACAGAAGAGAGAGAGCACAACCAGAGTCTGAAATTCCCGATAATCCTTGAACGGTTGATGCTGTGTTGAAAACATTGAACTCTTCACTTCCTAATGTGTTCTCATGGAAAATAGAATGTGAACCAGAATTTAGGCATCTCATATCATGTGAATATTGACTACCATTCTCACTGAATATGCTTCCAATACTCAGAGCATTAGTTCCATTTTCATGAAATGGATGATACTGTTTTCCAATGTCATATGAAGGGAAGATTGGTTTCAACTGCAGGTGCCCGTTTGTAACAGGCATCCCTGGCAAAGGCCTAAAATGAGTCCCACCTTCAAATTTTATACGCCTGCACCAGTCGCTTGCTCCATATTTCTCAGGATCCAAAATGCCACTAGGGAGAATCTCTTGGAAGATAAAAGATGCAGTTGTTAACATAGTCCCCTGAAATCTGTTGCCTGCAGAAGTATGTGGACTGTTTAAAAGAACAGTCAAAATATAAATGACTCTCAAAACAGTAGTGATAGAATGAAGATTCACTAATTAGTAACTGCAAGAACTATAGATTGATTATACAGGAAAATCCTCATATTACATTTGATAGAAGTCTTAACACACAACTTATTGCCGTCACTGCATGCAATCTGGCTGAGCTTTGAAGGAATGATGATTGAGCTAGATTTATTTCAAACTCTTTCACAGAACCAAGTAGGGCATTCAATTCTTGCTAATTAGTTATATTCTTCTTTGTGGAAGTTATTTGGTATTAGAAATTTAAGCACAACTTTTGTAAATTTGGGTGCACTGGGTCCATTTGAAAGTTTTGAGTTGAACTCTAGAAAAACCATAACAAAAACAAAGGATCATACAGAAAACATGACTCCTGTTAAGGATTTTTCTGTTGTAGTGGCATTTGAGGAGCTTGACCTTACTTAAAGAGACAATTTTGCCATATATTTGGATATTATTTCAATCATATATTTAACCCAGCCCTCATTGGAAGAAGGTTTCACCTCAATGTTGAAACCACAATATGCAGCCAGTAGAAACATACATGTTTCATGTTCCTCCATTATTAACACTTAGTATTAGACAGAGCGGTCCAAAGCCTAAACATATGGGAGGAAATAAATTTAAAAAATAATGTTCTGAACCATAAAACCAACTAAAGTTATTTCATAGAATGCATAACAAGTAAAGGATAGACTCATTTATTAGTTAACTGGTGCTGGACTCACACAAGCTTATCTGTTGGTTAAACATGGCAAGGTAATTGTGTACAAGGAGAGAAGTCCAGCAATATGATACATTGTAACCATGCGAGGGTATGTTGACATTGAATTTTATGTAAAGAAATGGACTATTAAAGTGGTGATAAGAGTATATGCATGAGGTGAACCTTGGTAATATTTTTTTTTTAGTGTTTTTCATATCAGAAATTTAACAATATATTGCAAGTAGGAAGTAAAACAATAACTTCGTAGTGTATCATACCACAGTACTATTTTTTCACGCATAAAGTTATGTTTTTCCTTAAATTGCAACATGATTCAAATAATTGATATGAATTCTGTCAGGACACATATATGTTCAAGTATTTAAGCTCTTGAGTAGATGATTCAGAAACAGACAAGACACCAGAACAGATCTGAGACATATCTGTAAGTGTCAAAAACAACAAAGGCACTTCAGTGTGAAACCTATGGACAAACATAATTTTTTTTTACAAAAATGAGGAAAAGGGAAAGGAGTAAAAGCTGGTGGTCAAAAAGCCTGTGCTTACAAATTATCTACTGCCATAGATAGCAGATTTTGAAGTTCAACAGGAAGCTTTCACTCTTAAGATCTAGCTAGATTGTTAATTTCTCTTGAGCAATGAAACAATTAAGTTGGAAGGGTCAAAAACTGTAGAAATCATTTTCATTGATAAGAAGTTGATAATATATAAAAGACACTTAGAGAGATTTCTATTGTGGAAAATGCTGTTTGCCCCAACTATTTTCCTAACTTACGTGTCATCAAATTAGTTGACAGGGTTTATCTTTTTCTTTTTTAGGTTTTTTTTTTTTTTTTTTTTTTTTTTTTTTTTTTTTTTTTTTTTTTTTTTTTTTTTTTTTTTTTTTTTTTTTTTTTTTTTTTTTTTTTTTTTGTATAGTCCAATGTATGAATGTCATGTAAGTTGGTAAAAAACGTTGGGGCAAATAACATCTTCCTTCGATTGTATTCCACAGCATCAACTCAGGTTCAACTGAACAATGAAAAAGTAAACATTTCCTTGGTAATACAAAATCCAGGGCTGCTCAAGAGATGAAGGTATGTTTGCATGCAGTTAAGGACAGACAGGGGGACAAGGAGATCTCATCGATAACTATAAATTAGAGATGAATTTTTTTAATACCATTATATGACTGAAGCAACCTCCCAGCTCTTCCAGAGTGCATACCCACTTGAGGCTTTCTTCGTCGCTCATTGTGTCCTGCAAGGCGTTTACGACAGCTGCGCTTACCGTCATCAAATTCAGCTAGCAAATGAAACCTGCATGTTCAAAAGCTAGTACATATCATAGCAGCATAAGAATCATGGCATTAAAACTAAGCCAGGGTTTGCTAAGTAGCTCAGGTGGTTTGATTCAAATTCCTGTTTGTTGAAAATATATTGGTTTTATACTATTTCAAAATTCAAAACACATCTGGACTTGATAAAGAAAATGAAAGAAAAAAACTCACATATATATCCATGACAAGTTAGGATCATCCAATTGAGAAAAATCAATATTTGACAAAGAAAGGTCTATTGACTGAGTGTTGTGGCAACTAAGTTACATATTTATTACTGGAACATAATAGGGTTGGACACTGTCCAGGAAAGAACAAATGAGAGAGGGGAAGCACATAGATGATGCATGGTTAAAAGATGAGAGAATTCAATTTTAAAAAAGCCATGTACTCAGAGAAAAAGTATTCATTCAAAGAATTCAAAGTGCAAGAATGCTAAATTTAATTAGAAACATAAAAACATGAAAACACAAAATAACTGCCCGGTACATACTATTGGCTCGGATTTAAGAGGATACTGTAAATTTATTTTTCCCAGAATTGCAGTGGGCAATCAAACTGAGCAAAAAAGTTGAAGCTTGATGAAACAAGACCAACCTGCTACATTGCTGACAAAACCTCTGTTCTATACCATTGACAATAACTTTGGCAGTCTTTGAGTGAGCCTCACAAACTTTGTGCCTCTTGTGGTAGTCCTTGGAGGAGCTGAGGTCCTTGTTGCAACCATAAACTTGGCAGTAGGCAGTCTGGGAATACACTCCTGACACCCTCATTCTCTTTGGAGGTGTAGATGACTCAGATGAAGACATGGGAATTCCTTTAGATAACTTAGATTTATGTACTTCTCGGTTATCAGCCAACCTCCCTAGTTTCAAATCAATGAGTGAGGACTCCCTACTGTTAGAGTCCACAACAGAGCTTGAAAGCTTTGAAGAGGATTCGTCTTCTCCTGAAAACAAATTGGGGATTGCCATACTTCTGATTGGATCATTTGGTAAATGTTTTCCTATCATTTCTGGCAAACCCAACTCCCCAAAACCTTGACTTTCAATACTTTGTTGACCTGATACTAAAATATTGCTGCTGCCAAAAGTAGATGGGATTTTCAATTCCCAACCCAGCAAAGCATTTCTATTTCTAGGAAGTGAATCAGTATGTGAAATTGTTTCATCGGATACAAACCCCTTCCCTTCAGTGATACACCTCCAAGACTCCATTACATGTAAAAGGGTCAAAATTTAACAGATTCCCACTAAAGTCCACTTCAATTTTATACAACCCCAAGGATCAAGCTAATTGCTTATACTTCTAAAACCTCAATGAGCTCAGAGTTATATATAGGTCACCATTGGAGAGCCGTCATCAGCACTGTACACAACCCACAAAAGGCCACAACTTTACACAAAGACAAGAAACTGCAGAAAATTTCCTTCTTGAAGCTCCAAATTCATGGGAGTATCAATTTCTGGGAAACCAAACAGAGTGAAAAGGAAAACCCATCAGATAGTGCCAATGAAAATATAACCAAACAGCAAAATGGGATAAAAAAAAAATTGCAAAAGAAATGACTGAACTCTGAACCCCACGTGAATTCAATCATGAAGCATTCAAGGAACAGGTAAAATTAAACATGCTCAATGTGAAGCAAAGACTGAAAAAGTGGAAAAAACAGAAGCAACCAAAAGCCAGAAAAACAGAGTTTCAGGTACTGGATGAGCAAACTATCCATCGGCTGAAAGAAAGGAAAACTAAAAAGTTGCCCCCGAGAGAGAGAGAGAGAGAGAGAGAGAGAGAGTTCACTTTACCAGTGTACCAGTGTAAAGGTGGAATAGTGGGAATAGTGTTGTATGATGGGTTTGAGACAGACACACCTGAATTGGATGAGAGAATTTAGTGTGTCCTAAACTCCATGGAAGAGCTTGTGGTTGCTAACTTGCTATTTTGAGAGAGAGAGAGAGAGAGAGAGAGAGAGAGAGTCAAAGACCATTGAAGAGAGTTTGCAACTTTATTAAATTTAGTAGACCAAAGTTAGAAAGCAGGGGAGGTTTATCCTTTTCTCCTTTATTTAGTAAGCAAGGAATTGTTATTTCCACACTCAATAACCTAACCAGATGTCTTGTTCACACCGTTGTTTCTTGTAAAATACATTTTTTTTATTTTATTCTCTAAAACTTAAATCATCACAGTTTGACACTTAAACTTCACACAGTTATTGCAAAAGACCCTATATCATTAACTCTGTCAATTTTTCTGTTAAAAAAGTTGATGTGGCACCTATATAGCATGTGTGATACCCTTTTTTAGTTATGTAAGATCATGTGGACAAAAAAAATTGACATGGATCTTATTATTTTTTAGTTTAAAAATTATTTTTTATTATTTTTTTATTTACATAAATCTTACATAACTAAAAAATGGTCACACTCATGTCATATAGTTGCCAAGTCAGCTATTTTAACGGAAAAATTGACAGAGTTGACGGCATAGAGTCTTTTGCAATAATTGTGTGAAGTTCAGGTGGTAAATTGAGATGATTTAAGTTTCAGAGAGTAAAGTGAAAAAAAAGTATATCTTACAAAAAAATAATAATGTAAATAAGCCTAACCAAAACACTATGACAATAAATATTTAAACTTTAGACCTTGGGACTATGTTATGAGCGATAAAAATTGAGGACAAAAATTGTCCAAAATTGATAGAAGTGAAACTTGAAGACAAAAGTTTGATTCAAACCATACAATTTATAATTACACAGAACAGTACGTAGCATAAACTCCCATGATTATTTAAATGAACCACAAGGAATTATCTGAGGTGGGTCAGTGATATTTGATTAGAAACCTACCCTACAAAGAGACCAAAATAAGAGTTGATTAATTTATCAATAATTCAATGAAAACAGCATATTCCCTGGAAGCATGAAAAACATGGCTTTGAAATTAACAAGCACCAGAAGCCAAAACCAAAGCCATAACCAAAGCCATGCAAATGAGCAATTATAGAGTGAGACTGTGTGAGAGACTGTGAGAGTGATGTCCAGCAAGTCAATGCACAGTCAACACCAACTCACTATTTGATGTTTGGGATCTTGAAGACTAGCCCCAGAAATACCAAAATTTCACACCTCATCTTTGTTTTTAACCCCACAGTCTCTATCCTCTTAGGGCGCGTGGAGTCCAAGCGCTGTGGGGAGGAAAGTGGGGCATGCAGCAAGTCACTACACAGAGAGATAGAGAAAGAGAGTGGAAATAACTGGCAACCAGTTATTACATGCCATCCTTGACTAGTCAAGAAGAGTGTGCTTTCCTTTCCTTGAATATCTCTAAGAATAATTGCCTCTTTGATTGGGCTAGTGCCAAGGAAAAAAATTTTGATGAAAATTTTGACGGAAATTTTAAAGATTTTTAAATTTTGACAAAAATTCGATGGAAACGAAAAAAATTACTATTAAAATACGAAAATTTTGAATAAAACTTTACCATATGTTTATTTAATATATAATCTACTACATTGATAAAAAATATTGAAAAAACCAAATTATATGGTAGGTTTTATGTGATATGTGATAAATATAGTATGCGGTAGAGGCAAATACTGTTAAAAAAATGCTTCACTAATTAATAATTACTTCAATTACACCTCAATTTTATTTTTACTACAATATTGTCACATGAATTACAAAAGTAATTAATACCACATAGAGTTTCTAGAATGTTCAAAATTTCCGCTGTCTTCAGTATCATCATGTCCAGAGTAGGTGTAATACGAAGAATAATCATCCTAAGATACTTTTCCAGCATAATTTTGCATGTAATTGCCAACATGCCAACCATATGGATCAGGAACATGTTGTGGTTGAATTTGCCCATAAGCATACTCATTTGAAGAGTTTGTCTCTTGTTGTGCCAATGAGTTACTATCAGACTTAACCAAGTAAGGTAGACGTGGTGGGTAGAATATTGGAGGGTTTTGCCCATAATTGTAATTGTCACTTCCTATCCCCATAGAGCCAAAAGTGGTGGATAATGAATCATTTTCTTTTTGTGCCAAATTCTCATGACCTTTTTGTCTACGACTATAGTCTTTTCCTATGGCACCAATTCCTGGTCCGGCATGCCTACTCACATGATCATCATCTTGTGTTGCATGTGTGTAGTTTGCTTCAACAGAAAATGGGCTCATATACTCTTGAGAATGTCCAGTGACATCTTCATTTCCACCACCACCACCACCACCACCACCACCACTACCTCTACCACCACCACTACCTCTACCTCCACTGTTGGTAAGAGTGCCCGATCTTGTGCTAGAGTTGCCTGATCGAGAAGGATTAGAGGGAATTGGCTCAGTACGATATGTCGACCGTAGTTGCATAAGTTCATTAAGACTTGCAGTAGGGCTTACTTCCTCATTTAGAACTCTGTCCACATTGATACCTTTCTGGCATGCTTGAGCTGCAATATCAGGGTCTGAATTGCCTGCATCATCTAAATGGAGGGGCCTAATCCACTAATAAAGCTGATTTTCCTCCACATCATCATCCCCTATAACAGCATCATATATATCCAGCGAATCATATTCATCGACGCGATCCTCATCTGCTTTCTTGTCTCGAAGTGCAAGCCTCATATTATAGTAGCAATACACCATATTTTCTAACCTACAATATGAGAGTCTGTTTCGTTGTTTGGTGTATATGAGTGCGAAAGTGCTCCAGTTTTTTTCACAAGCTGATGATGACATCGTTTGTAATAAAACTTTGATGGCTAACTTCCTCACAGTAGGCGCATCACTCCCATACATGATGCACCATTCACCTGAAATGAAAAATTTGTTTGTGTAAGTATAACTATAAAAATAAATAATTAAGTTAATCTAACTAATACAAGTACGATGTATACTCACTAGGAGACATTCATGATCTAGCGGCCTTTGCAGCTCGCTCTCCGAACATTTTCCGGGCATCTTTAAAATATGTTAACTAGATACAAATACAATACAAATTATACAATATCAATCAAATATATAATTTAAGACAATCAAATTCTATAAAGTATTAATATTTTTCGTAAGGATTCTTATGGGCCTTATGGCAAATTATTTTTACCTCATTTCCAAATTGGCCAACTTCTGGTGAATAAGGATCCAATTTGGAGAATATGTTGTGCACAGCCCGAATAAGTTCACCATCATCTCCAACGCCAGGTCTATATTGATAGCGAGGATTCAAATAATAGGCTGCAATCATGCATTAAGTAAATATATAAATACATAATTAGTAATTTAGTTCATTAATTGAAAGCTAAATCAATTAAAAAAATGCGTAACCAAAATAACAAATAAATTATTAGGCTACCTGCTGCGTGTAAATCATGTTGTAACGTTTTAAATCATCGATCGTTGATGATTTTTATTACCCACCGTGCACCCTGTTTTTTTTTTTCTAGCTCTTCCTTCACGACATGTATCAACTCATAAATTGATCTCATTGTAGGATACACTTCTGTGTCGACAATACGTAAAACTACGTAGAGAGATTCAAACAGACTGCACACCTTATGCACCTGTTGCCAAAAAGAGTGATTAAGAACTATATTTTCAACCGTGATGTGTGCATCTGAACGCCAGAAATTGCTACGACCTCAATCATCACTGGTGAACAATTGCTCCAGCCTCATCATCTTACCATACAAACTATCCAATGCAATATAGTTTGTAGCAAATCGAGTGGCACTAGGACAAACAATATCTCCCTTCGTGATCTCTCGCATCTTTGCCAACAACCAGTTATGGTTGTAAATATAATTTGTGATCATTCTGGCTTTTTTAATCACATTAGCAACTTGCTCTTTCTTCCCCATCTCTTCAAACATTAGATCAATGCAATGTGCTGCACACGATGTCCAGTACACATTGTATTTGTTCATTAACTTCTTACCTGCTTTGACAAATGCGGAACCATTGTCGGTCACAACTTGAACAACATTCTCCTCTCCAACCTCCGTGATTATATCTTTCAGTAGCCCATAAATATATTTATGATATTTTATGCAATCTGAAGAATCAACGGACTTAAGGAATACTGACTTCCCTCTTGAGTAGGCCATGAAGTTTATGATAGACAATTTGGTTGGACCTGTCCAACCATCGCACATGATTGTGCAACCATAAGTTGCCCAATCGGTCTTCAATTTGTTAACATGCTCTTGCATTTCTTGAAACTCCTGGTCCAAAAATTCGGTGTGTATCTGATAGGGTGTTGGAGGTTCCACTCCTACTCCTGCCTGTTGACATCCTATTACCAAATTTTTGAAATGATGAGATGCTGCTTTTGAAGGAGGAACATTTTCATATATAAAACTTGCTGATCAAGCGTTGCATCTCATCTTTGATTGACCCTCCGGAAAAGAGATTTTTAACACTTTTTTGGTGTGCTTGAGCTGCCTTGTACAAGCTTGGTGCTATTGGAGGTGTTGGTCGTGATTCTCTCATGCTTGATGCTCTTTGCATCTGTGCACCACTACTAGACCCAGAACCTTGTCCCCTATTTGTGACTTTATGTAAGTGTTCCCTCTCCCATTCTGCTGCTCTAGAGGCTCGAAGTGCAGCTCGAAATTCTCTTCGCTCTTAAGGCCCATATCATCATTATGATCTTCATCATCATCATCCTCATCATCATCACTCAGCTCAATCTGATCTTGTCCTCGAAGCTCTTCTATGAGCTCTTCCATCCTTTGTATTTTTTTGTTCTTTTGGTGTTGTTTGTGTTACATCCCTACAATGATGAATTGTTTCACTTCTGGTGGAACACTATTGCATCGTTGCACATTGTGTCCAGGATCCAAACCACTAAGGTGGTATTTCAATCGTGTCACTTCAACACCCATCATTACAAAGCCACAATATTTGTATATTGAACCTTGTCTGCTACCCGGTAATAGATCGGCATGATCCCAAGCTGGATCACGTGATCTCCCTCCACTGGCCATTGAATCCTAAATTCTTAATAACAAAAAGACATACACAATAACAATAACAATTAACAAGAGAGTTAAATTCCATATTAATATCATATCAGTATATCACCAAGAAATTAATATCATATTAGTTATTAACTTATTACTAATTAGTAATTTCATATCATATTCATATTACCAATTGGTAATTCCATATTACTAATTTGTAATTTCATATCATATCACCAATTTCATTTCCATATTAATAATTTCATATTAATTATTAATTTATTACCAACTCCATATTAATTTCATTAATTCTAAATTACCAATTCGACAATTCCATACATGATACATATTAGATACTATTAACAAATCATACAAATTTCATATTAATTATTAACAAATCATACCCATTCCAATTCCATATCATATCACCACTTTCAACTTCCATTTCAATATTTATATATCATACAAATTACACAAATCATACAAATCAAAATAAACCTAAAATTATACAATCAATTTCAAAATTATACGATTAAAGATTCAAAATTAACCCAAAATCATACAAATTATACAAATCAAAATCAACCCAAAATCATACAATTAATTCCAAATCTATATAAATCAACCCAAGATCAATATAATTTACTGAGAAAAGAAAAAACCCATTTGCTAGAAAACCATGCTGATAATAGACTCAGACTTTGGGGATGGTTAATTTACTTCTTTTTTCTTCTTGATCTTGAATATATGTATATATATTATCTCATAAATCATTCTCAGGAATCTCAGCTAAGAAATACAGGGTGTTTAGGAAACAAAACAAATCAAGAAATGTCCAGTTACTATATTTATTGATCAACATTAAACAGGGTCTAATTTCTTAGGAATAAAAAAAATTACAAAAGCCAAACAACATAGGAAACAAAGAGCAATAAATCACATCGACCACACTCAGTATACTCACAGACTGATTTCTCGGTTAAGAGAGAAAAGGCCGGATGCTTCGAGGTGGCCGGAGTTGCTGAGAAGACAGAGACGTCTGAGAACAAAAACAGAGAACGACGCTGCAAGCCGAGAAGACGGAGGAGAGAGCGGCGCTGCAGATCGGGTTTGAGATCGAGAGAGGTGTGCGATGACTGTGCGACGAGAAAGGTTTGAGATCCATATCTGTTAGCTGGGTATTTGAGGGAAATTTCGTCAAAATTTCTCTCAAATTCAAAAAATTTTGCTATTAGGGTATTCGAAATTTCGAATATTTCGCTGAAATTTTCCGAAATTTGGTCGAATGGGTGTTAAAATTTCGGAACCCCTAAAAATCGAAATTTAAATCCTTGGCTAGTGCTGGTGCTTAGGAAGCTTCCCAACCCTTTTTTTTTCTTACTATTTACCAAAAGAGAAAAAAAAAAAAATCTCAACCCCAATATTGTATATAGGCATAAATTCAATTTAGACACATAACTATATAAGCTATTTCAACAGGGTCCATGAACTTTAAAATATTTCAAATATACACTCGATCTATTATCTAAATTGAAAAATGAATTTATGTCCATTGATTTGTTGAGAGATTAGTTAAATGACAGCTTGGCTTTTGCTGACCGGGATTACTTGGCGATTTGGCGTTATCTCAGCAAACATTTCCCGCCAAATGAGCGACAGAGGCCCACAATTTAATAATAATAATAGAGAGAGAGAGAGAGAGTTTGTGGGCCCGTGTCGCTCATTTCCCGCCAAATGAGCGACACGGGTCCACCTAACCCCTAACACGGGTCCACAAACTCATCATCTCTTTCTCGCTCGTTGAACAGAAGTGAGCGATTTATATTCGAATTTGGGGGAAAACGTGATGTTTTTGGGAGACTAAATGGTCAGGAGAGCGTTCGACGAGTGGGAAAGAGGTAATAGATGTGTAAGCTCGTGTCAAGTGGACATGTGTTGCTCATTTGGCGGGAAATGTATGCTAAGTTGGTGTCAAGTCGCCAATTAATCCCCGTTAGCAAAAGCCAAGCTGACATTTAACTGATCTCTCAATAAATTGATAGACGAAATTTCATTTTTCAATTTACATAATAAATCATATATATATTTGAAATATTTAAAAATTCGTGGACCCCGTTAAAATAGCATATATAGTTATGTGTCTAAATTAAATTTATGTCTTGTATATATCACTTTGCGCTTATAAGTTTAAAAGGAAGATTTGAAAGCATCAAGGTCCAGCATTTGCAACAAGTACGTGCTATAAATTACATGTTCTAACAACTTCATCTTATATTCTTATCCCATGACCCAAAAAAAGAAAAAAAAAAAAAAACTTGATATAGAGTATATAACAAATGAGAGCAGCTATTTGCACACCTTTTTTTTTTTTTTTTTTTTTTTTTTTTTTGCACACACTTTTCTCTTACACACTTTCTACCATCTTTTAAAATATAAAATTTCTCGTTAACACACCACTCTTATTACCAAAATACTCTCAATCTCATTAATTTTACCAAATTTCTCTTACACACCTCACCCAATTCATTCAAACAATACACACTCACTCAACCCTTTCAGACAATACACACTCTCATCCCCAACCTCACGCCCACCTGATCCTAGCCAAGAACACACCCCTGTATACTAACATTGTCATCGAAACCGTCACCACCGCTGTCAACTCAATCGTTGAAGTCTTCGTCAACTCGCCACCATCAATCTGTCGTTGGTGGTCTTACCACCTTACTACAACACCATAGCCATTGTTGTCAACTCATAGGTATGCCTTAAGCTAAATTATTTTGATTCATATGCAAATATAAGCTTTTTTATTAAATTTAAATTGGTTAATTCATCTCAATACCTATTTTTTTTTTTTTGAGATAATTTGGAGTGTGAATTTTCTGGGTTTCAAGATTGAAATTTCAAGTTTGGGTTATAGGGTTTCGCAGGTCGTTCGGCACTGGTCTACCAAATATTTTGGTTTCGTTCGATAGTAAGCTATCGAACATTTCGATTTCGTTCGGTAGTAAGCTATCAAATCTTTCAATTTCGTTCAACAGTTTACTACCGAACGAAACTGAAAGGTTCGACAACTTACTACCGAACGAAACCGAAATGTTCAGTAGACCAGTGCTGAACGACCTACGAATCCGAAAATAAATAACCAAACAATTCACTCTTGCACTCTAAAAAACCTCAATCCAAATCATTGCACACTGACAAAAAATGTATTGGGATTAATGAACCAATTGAAATTAGATGAAAAAGCATTGGATTTACATTCAAATCCAAAAATTTTAAGTTATGGCATGTCTCCAACTTCCAATGGCTATGGTAGAGAAATGATGCATGGTGGCGATGAAGTCGAGTTGACTGCGGGAGATGGGTGTCGGCAATTTTGGGATGGAGGTGGGGTCATGGGTGGGGTGTGTTTTGGTTGTGGTTGGAGGTAAGGTTGAGGGTGAGGGTGTGTAGTTGTTGTTTAGGAGTGTTGGGTTTAGGGTGTGTAAGGAGAATTTTTTTTTTTTTTTTCAAATGATGTAGGTTGTATTTTAAGGTAATTTTTCTTCGTTGTGAATTAAGTAATTTTACAAAATAAATTGGTGAGGTGTGCAAAAAAAAAAAAAAGGGTGCAAATAACAGCACTCTAACAAATATTTTAAGCAATCATTTTCTTGCGTGTAATCATAAGAAATTTGAACGTTGTAGTTGGTGCAGTCATTACTGTCAAATTTTATGTCATCGGCCATAACTTTTTTAAATGGTGAGAAAGATCGAATGGTATAAATCATTAAAGCCTATCCACCAAAAATACGTACACAAATTGTGATTTAAATGGTTGTGAAACTGTGAAAGGTGAAGAAAATCAATTGAGTTATAAGATCAACTTGACTATAAATATATAAATACGGAAAAATATATGCCCACGTACTATTTTTTTAAATCAAACTGTACTAAGTAGGAGCGTGCTAATTACGATTTGATCTAATAATGATACTTAATTTGTCCTTTATGAAAATATGGGTCCGTATAAATTTATGGACATAATTGTTGGTGAACTAAACCAAAAATATTGAGGAGGAGGGGGCTTGGAAAAATTATTAAATGTATCTGATACACTATTATATACTGTAACTAATTCAATGTGTAAGAGTATTATTGGACGATATATTTATATTAGTAGGGTATAATATTAATATTATTCATCCATATTATAACACATGAGATTGGTTACACCACGTGACGGTATATCGGTTATACAGAGAACTAGAGATGACTAGGGCTATAAATCGGCTCAATACAGCTCGAGTTTGTATCGAATTCGGCTCCAGCTTGGTTCATTTAAGCTCAGCTCGTTAAAAAAAATAAAAAAAAAAACCAAGTCAACCAGAAGTTGTTCGTTTAAGGAATAAGCCAAACTGGAGCTTGGATATGTTCGGCTCATAAAGTTTGTCAACAGCTCATTTGTGTTTTGGAAATCGGCTCAATGCAAGAAGTTGCTAGGAATGAAGTATCAATGTTTTTGTTTTTAGCAATTGACAGTTGTTTTTTTATGATTATTTGCTGCAAACTTGTTTATGTTTTGGAAGTGTTCTGTTTTATATCTTTTGCTTGTCCTTTCTTTTCCATAGCTTATATGAGGGTTGCTATTTTTATTTTCTAGTTTGTTTTTGTATTGTTTGGTTATGAAAGCTTCTACTACCTTACGTCTTGTTTGTACCATAATTTTTCAAATGCCACCTAGCATAGACCCATAACCTAGAAGAGAAGCTTAAAGGAGGAATTAGCCCAAAGATAATGCAGGCTCAACTAAAGCCCATGTTCAAGGCCCATGCAGGATGGTTTGGGCAAATGGAAGTGCCTTGAAGAAGGAAAATGTCGGCTATACCAGGCCGAGAGGATTATGAAGAGATTTAGGCCATTAAGGTAGCAACACGTGTCCACATAAAGTTGTCCAAAAGCTAGCCACATATGTCAAGTCACGAGTACCGAGATTCCTAACCTTCTTCAGAGTTGTACACGTGCCAGCAATCCAAAGAAGGATCAGGTAGAGTTTCGAAGCCTTGTCCCACTATAAATACAATTTTAGAAGAAAAGGATCTCGGCACACAACCTCAAAAACCCCTGCAAATTGCATATTTTCTATGTCAATGGCTTGAATCCCTATTTTTTTTATTTGTCTGCTCATATAACTTGTCATTTACTTGCTATTTTAGCATAATTTCTCTTATTACAAGTGTTCATCCTCGTTCATTTATTACTTTTATTTACTCTTTCTTGCATTTATTTTGAGAATTAATGTATTTTCTCTTTTGAATCTAAGTATTAATCAAAGGAATACATATTTCTCAATCATGAGTATTTATTATTTGGCTCTCTTCTTTATTATCTGAGTTTATTATTTGTCTTTCATGATTAGATCTATGGCCAAGATTACCAACGAATATCAGCCAGATCTAGATCTTATTTGAGCTTGTTTTTTTGTTTGAAGATCTATTACATTTAGCATCTCCATTAATAATGTCATCAAACATACACTACTCTTAGCATTTAAAGTCTTGAAATGCCCATACATAGAAAAGAACCAAGCGCAAACGTCTGATTTTTTTATCTCACTTTATTTTTATTTTTTATCTTTATTCTTTCAATCATTTTTACAATCGTTCCAAGTTCGACATTACTTGGTGGCACGCCCTTTTCGATAAGTTAAACCAATGGTATGAATCAGATCTCAGCCTTGCACATGGCTAAGACATTTTTTACCATAACATGGTCTCTTTTTAATGAGAATTTTTGCAAGTGTTATAAGTTATGAATGTTTAGATGAAATTATTTAGTATAGTTGTATTTTAGAAAAACCATATTCATCTATATGACGTTTTAAATAAGTCTTTGGTGTCTATATAATTTAATTAAAAATAGATATTAATTCTAGGTTGAATTAACATATTTAAATGCTTTCAAGAAGAAAATGTTCGATAAAAATTAATGTTTTTTTTAAATAGTAGCTAATGAAATACCTTAGAAAAAAAATTATGTAAATAAGCTCGATATAACTCGAGTTCATATTAGATTCGATTTTTTTTTCTCGTTCAAGCTTGGCTTATATAAAAAACAAGCCAAGTCAAGTTCAAACTAAATAAATTTAAAACAAGCCAAGCTTGAGCACGGTAGTATTTGGTTTAACTCGGCTTGTTTACACCCCTAGAGGTGAGGGAGAAGTTGGATCCTTCATTACATGTTCGAATACGACATAATTAATAAACAAATTGAATTAGTATCAAATTATCTAACACAATTGATTAAATAAGTCAAATTATAACTTGATTAGTATTTAATAAAAATTTGAAATAATACGACTTGGGCATCACACGGCTTGATTGCCCTTAATTCAACCCAGTAGATTAAGTAATTAAAATTGAAACAGGGTTTTACTTTGGAATTAGGTTGTCATCTACTGGATTCTCCTCCCTACCCTCTTATGAGCATTCTTGCTGAAGATAGGGCTCATGTAGCCTCTTCTAAAGTAATTCCTACGTAGTTTTCTTTGTTCTTGGGTGTTAGCCCTCCATTGTACCAAAACAAAAATTGAAACAAAGAAAATAATTGGGAAGTTTTCAGTCAAGTAATAAAACAAAAGAACATAATTTGGTAAAGTATGATGGTATGAATTTGACACATCTTATTACTTAAAGCCAACTTGGGCAATATATTCCAACCACAAGCTTTTTTTTTTTTTTTTTTTTTAATATCATTTAAATCTTGGAAATTAATGTATTAATAATTGACATTTTACAAATATTATAATTTTTTTTTTTCAAAACCCCAAAGAAGACAACACCAGACAATAGAGTGATAGAAATAAAAGGAGACAAAAGATACCCAAGCCTCTAAGTAAGAACCGAAAGTGGAGGGAAGTGACAGTGTTGACACAAGCTAATGACAGAATATAATTGCATCAGAAAAAGTGACATTTCCAATTCTCTTTTTCTCTTCCCATCTACTTTTTTTTTTTATTATTATTTTCAAAAATCAAAATATCAATTTGAAAAGAAAATAAGGCTGTTGCCCTTTGAAATTCGGCACAGGATGCCAGCCAGGAAGAAATTTTGGACGTGTTTTTGTTTACACTCTCAACCTGTCATCAATCATCATATACTATTTTTATAAATGTTATAAAACAAAATTTTTTTTTTACATTTTACCCAGATTTAATCTTACTTCACCACTTATAAAAAAAATTGTGTCAATTTATCACATAAATTAAAAATTTGTTATAATGTACTACCTATAGTTAATTTTTTTCTAAACTTTTGTTAAAAATAAGAGTTTTGGTCTTTTTCAAGTTTTTATTGTTAGAAAAAAAATCTTTTTTTACACTTTAGCTGCTTTGACACAATAAAAACTGATTTTAAAATATCAAAATACCTTTATTTTTAATAAAAATTTAGACAAAATGAGCCAAAAATAATATATTGTAACAAATTTTTAATTTAGGTAATACATTAACACATTTTTTTATAATAAAATAAATTTAAGTGAATAAAATATAATAAAGAGAAAAAAAAAATACTAAATTTGAAGTGCATAATATAGTAAAGTGGAAGTGTAAAATAATAGGTGACAATGACACGTACGTGTAAAATGTTGCGAAAACTTAGACATCGTAGTTAATGCCAAGTATGTGTTGTACTTCGACCAAAAAAAAAAAAGTATGTGTTGTACAATGTGTTCACGTGGCGTAATGAAAGAGGAAGAGGAGATTATTGTAGCATTAATCCAGTGCAGGTAGGGGGGCGCCAACTTTGTTACTCAGATCGGCCATCATCTTTCTTGTAACTTGTAAATTTGTAATGTAAGGTTTTATAAATTTTTTAAGTAAATTATCTTCTAGTATTAAATTACTAATAAACTTGATGTACATGACTCTAATTTAAAAAATTGGTGTAAAGGATAGTTTTTGAATTTTTTACATATGCATTTGTTGTATTTTTATAAATTCACTAATTTTACAAATGCACTTGTTATATTTTTATAGATACACTAATTTTTTTTATACAAATACATTAATTTCGCAGATGCACTTATTATAATTTTATATATGTATTGAATTTTTTTACAAATACACTGAATTAGCTATTATTTGAATTTTGGCCTTTATTTCAACTTGGCTGACCAACAATTTTAGTTATAAACCCTACAATCTAAGATGGGGTAGTTGCCAACTACATACTAACAAAATTCATTCTTTTGTTTTCTTCAATGCCAGTAGCTGGCATGGGCTTCACAAACCTCATGTCCATCCTATTCCTTGTAGGTACCTTCCATCTATTTAATTACTTAGTTCATAATTAAGGATAGTCTTACCCAGTTGGCCCAAAAAAAAAAAAAAGGACAGTCTTACCCATAATCTCTCCCCTTACTTCCCTTAAACCCTTCCCTTTACAAATAATTGAATATTATAAAAGGCCTCAGATATACAATCAATTACAACCAAAATTATGGCTCCCAATACCTAGTTGGGCATTTAGTTTAAGGTCAGTAGGCAAATCCGTTTCATTAAAAATAAAATAAAATTACTGCATGTAATTTGCTATACCTATAACTACAACTTTACTCGAATTGTTTTAAAGAGAGAGAAAGAGAAATGTCATCTATAAAATAAATTATTTTATCTATAGATAGCTCCAAAACTTCTGGACCTCATCTACTAATTAATTCACCAAATATTAGTAAGAGAAACTGTTTTCTGAGTACTACTATCTGAGTGGCCAGCTTTTTGATGTAAGGTATTTGATGCTGGTCCCGACTATGTACATCTGTTTGTTTAACATTTCCTTCTTGTTGCTAACAGTACTTAATTACTAGGTTGTCTCAACTCTCAACCAATCATTGATTCCTTTCTTTTGGAGAGAGGGGATGGGGGTGCATGGTTATATTGAATTTGAAAATAGGTAAATTTTCAAATGTCTAGATTAATTTTTATATATATATATTTTAAAATTAATTGATTAGTAAGTTAATATATATATATATAACAAATATATATGTTTAATATCTGAGGTACTTGAAAAAACAACACTAAGCTCGAAATATTTATTGTATCAAATGAATATACATATCTATTAAGGTTTGGTTTTGATGGGTGGGGAGGGAACAATAGAGGTGGATGCCACCACCCATGAAGCTTAGAGGCAGCTACCTACAAAAATTGGGGTGCACATGACAATTCCACTATGCCTTTTCTTGAGTGAAAATGATACCCAATACCAACTTTTCTTCATGTGTCCCTCTCAAGAATTTAACACAACCTTGTGAATGCAAAAGGGAAAAAGCTAAGACAATGATAAAGCTGTGAATTATGGGTGGCTAGGGATGTGGAAGGAGCTAGCCATTAAATACCATTCATGTATTGATTTGAGAGGCAGGACCCACCACCATCCCCACATTTAGTGTCCACAAGGCCTATAGCCAAACAGAGCTGAGCTGAGCTGCTGAATTTTGGCATTGTGTTGTTCTATCTTTCATGCAATTATGGCCTTTGTGAGAAAAGTAGGAGAGAGAGAGAGAGAGTAGACAACTCAATTATCCCCCTCAGCTAATATCCTCCAAAACTTTTGATGGATGGATGGTCCTGCAGGCAAATATCATATTCATCCTACCTTGTTTGCTTTCTTTTATATCATCTCCTGACCTTTTCAAAGAAGTAATTTTTTATTTTTAAAAAAAGTTACAGATAGAAGCAAGCTAACACAGTACATTTGGAGTTGTTTGACTTCCAAAATAAAAGCACTATGGTCAGTACTAGACATTTGGATAACTATGAAGAGAACTAGGTACAAGTACAAGATTATGAGTCTAATTAAGAATGTCCATAAGTTCAAACTTGGGTCATTATCATTGGATGATTTTCCAGCTAAATGTACTTTCAAATAGTTCTTGGAAATTACCATGATATATATATGCATGATTGATTAATTTCATCTTCATCTTTTGGTGGCTAGGCTTACATCTTGAACAAATTTAAACATATATATATAGGGTACTGTCTTCCTGTTAGATCGATAATCTATTAACATAATAATATTATATTATCATACTGTAAATTTAGACCATATAGTTAACAGTTGATCTGCATAATCAATTATCTAAATTCACTATTATGTTACTTGACTGTCGATCTGGCAAAGAACATTTAACACATAGTTGTAGTTCAAATAGATGAAGAGTAGTAATCATGATGTATTGTAGCATCATAAACCTTTAAGAATTTAAATTAAAGCAGACACTTGGATTGAATTAATACAAGACTAAAAAGAGCAAGTCTTATAAAAGCCCACAAAACCTACCAAGAGGCTCGTGGCTCAACAGTTGATATAAACTGGGTCCAAATCCATCAAAATCATTTTCGAAAGTTTGTACTGGGCCTTTTTATCATTTTCATGTCCAAAGGGTATTGTGGATTTTGGGCCTTTTACTCATTTGGTAAGGATTCGGGTTCAGAATTTGGGTAGGTATCTTTCTTTAACAAAATATAAATAAAAATAAAACTCTCTTTTTTAATAAAAAAGTGGGATCCAAGGCCATCATCAGTACATAAAATTACAGCATCTTCCTCTTTTGACTTTATTCTTAGGATAAATGATACTTTCGGTCTTCATACTTTCATGAAATTTTTATTTTGATCTTGTTTTTTTAATTTTGTTAATTTTTATCATGTATTTTGAATACGATAGCAATTAAGTCTAAATCATTAATCACATTTAAATTGATGATGAAAAATTCGATAATGCACGTGAGTGGCATTTCATACATATTACTCCACCTAAATGCTTATATAATCTCATATTCGCCCTTACACGCAATAAGTATAGAAAAAAAAATTTAATGTCAAACTGAATATGTTAAATGATGAGTAGGTATTTAGGTGGACTAAAATATTCGAAATGTTATTCATGTGTGAAGTACATGCTTATACGTCAAATTTTTCTCAACAATTTAAATGATGTAAATTATTTGAATTTATTGATATCGTATATAAAATATATGATTAAAATCACTAAAAATAAAAGTATAGGATCAAAGTAAAAATCTAGTGAAAATATAGGGTCCAAAAATGTCATTATTATTATGTGATGTGGCCTCACACAAGATATAATAGATGCGGGGTACACTGCCCCCGACATACAGCGGGAATCCTTCACTACTTTTTGAGGCTGCTCATCAATCATAATAATGGGTTGCTCCAAAAATTGTTGTTAAATTAAGAATATTTTTTTTTTATTTGAGCACTCTAAATTGGTCTTTTTATATTTTAAGGTGTGTTAATTGATGATGATGTCTTGATATGACTAAATATATAGAATGCTGTTATTTGCATTTTTTTTTTTTTTTCACACCCTCACTAATTTCTTTTGTAAAATTACTTAATTGATACAAAAAAAATTACTTTAAANCCTCCATCATTGAAAAAAAAAAAAAAAAAAAAAAAAAAACCTCTCTTTACACACCCCACACTTAACACTCCTAAACCATAACTATACACCCCACCCTCAACCTCACTTCCAACCACAACCAAAACACACCCCACCCGTGACCCACCTCCATCCCAAAATTGCCGACACTCATCTCCCGCCGTCAACCCGCCTTCATCACCGTCATGCATTATCTCTCCACCATAGCCATTGGAAGTTGGAGGCATGCCTTAACCTAAAATATTTGGATTTGAATGTAAATCTAATGCTTTATTATCTAATTTCAATTGGTTAATCAATCTCAATACCTTTTTCGTCTGTTTGCGATGATTTGAAGTGAGATTTTTTAGAGTGCAATAGTGAATTTTCTGGTTATTTGTTTTTGGATTCGTAGGTCGTTCGGCACTGGTCTGCTAAACATTTCGGTTTCGTCCGATAATAAGTTGTTGAACCTTTCAGTTTCGTTCGGTAGTAAGCTGTCAAACGAATGAAAGGTTCGACAGTTTACTACCGAACGAAACCGAAATGTTCAATAGCTTACTACCGAATGAAACAGAAATGTTCAGTAGACCAGTGCCAAATGACCTGCGAAACCCTATAACCCAAACCTGAAATTTCAATTTTCAAACCCACAAAACCTGCACTTCAAATTATCTCAAACAGAAAAAAAAAATAGGTCTTGAAATGGATTAACCAATTTAAATTTGATAAAAAAACCTAGTTTTACATATAAATCAAAATAATTTTGCTTAAAGCATAAATATGGGTTGACAACAATGGCTATGATGTCGTAGTAAGGTGGTGAGACCAATAATAGCGGATTGACAATAGTGAGTTAACAGCGACTTCGAAGGCTGAGTTGACGACAATGGTGATAGCTCCGATGATGATGTTGGTATATAGGGGTGTGTTCTTGGCTAGGATCGAGTGGGTGTAAGGTTGGGGGTGAAGGTGTGTATTGTCTAAAAGGGTTGAGTGGTGTGTATTGTTTAAATAGATTGGGTGGGGTGTGTAAGAGAAATTTGGTAAGATTAATGAGATTAATATTTTGATAATGAGAGGGGTGTGTTAAAGAGTAATTTTACATTTTTAAAGATGGTATAAGGTGTATAGGAGAAAAGTGTGTGCAAAAAAAAAAAAAGTATCCAAACAGAAAAAAAAAAAAAAAAAAAGTGTACAAATAGCAACTCTCAATATATATTGAGTGGTGGGTTGTCAATATTCAACGCCCATATTAAGGTATTTACAACTTCTATCGATTGAATCTCTCAATATTTAACACTCTTAAATCTAAATTACATAGTTAGAATTTAAACAAGTTAAAAAAAGATGAATATATATATGTCTTAATTGAGTAGATCTACCCAATTAAAATTTGATAATCACCGCACGTACTGTATGCGGTGGGTTCCTTTGGAAAACAACTTTCAAGTTACAAATTAATATTACTAGCTAGCCCCATGAATTATATATATATAGGCTCTTTTTGTTAAGGGATTTTTTAAATAATTTTATGTAAGGGATCTCTCATGATGCCTATTCTATATTGTATTTCAATGATCTGAATAGTCTATTTTGTTGATGTCTATTCAAAGATAATTTCTATAAAAAAATAGACAAATCGAAAATCATTACGATATTTAATTGTGATGAAATAAATAGACGAATAAAATGTTTTCGATAAACACTTAAAATTGTGACAATTTAATCAATGGTCAAATAGTTTCGATTTTTTAATTTTTTGTAAAGATGATCGTTTAATAAAGACAAAAATTGATGGTTCTAATTATAAAAAGGGTTTATTTCATATTTAGTACCTAAACTTTGACCTTTGTCTTAATGTAGTACCTAAATTTTTATTTGTCCCAATTGAGTACCTAAACTTTTATTTTGTATTTAATAGGTACCAAAATGAATTTATGTTAAGATTGTCAACAAAAGTTAGGGCAATATAGTCAAAATATATTTTAATTATTTTCTTTATATGTTTAAAATTATTAAAAAAAAAAACAACAAACAAAAAAAATAAATAAAAAATTATAATAAAAATAGAAATTTTTTGAAGTGACTATATTGCCTCTAACTTTTATTGACAATTTTAACAAAAATTCATTTTGGTACCTATTAGACACAAAATAAAAGTTTAGGTATTCAATTGGGACAAATAAAAGTTTAGGTAACACATTAAGACAATTATCAAAGTTTAGGTACTAAATATGAAATAAACCCTTATAAAAATACTCTATGGAGTAGACCTCATAAGGGATCCCTCAAATAAACTTATTTAAGGAATCTCTTAACGGAAGAGTCCTATATATATATATGCACAGTCTTATTTAAGTAATAATGTCATTATTTTAAGAAAGTAAAAACATCTTCTTTGGGTACCACCCGAGAGTGCAGTTCTATAATTAAAACCATTCATGTTTTAAGTTACTTTTCAAGAGTCATCCCTATACAGACAAATATACTCCGTCAATTAAAATTGAAATAATGTTGGCTGTAATAAACAGGCTAAACAGTTTTCGATTTGGCTAATTTTTTGCATAGGTAATTTTGAATGATGTTTTAGAATATGAACAGTTCCAATCATTGAATTGTAGGTCCAAAAATTATATATGTTCTTACTTTTCTTAAAATAAAGACATCTTTACTTGAAAATTTCTCTATATATGTATGTGTGTAGTGGCTTGCCACAACAAAAGGCAAAAAAAAATATATATATATATACATGCCCTTTCAATTGAGAGATTTCTCAAATAATTTTACATAAAGGATCCCTCATGGAGCCCACTCCATATAGTATTTTAACGATTAAAACCGTTTATTTTTTAGGTTTATATTCAAATATTATTTTTGAAAAAAATTAGATAAATAAAAAATCATTAAGATATTTAATTTTGATCAAATAAATAGATAAATAAAATATTTTCGATAAGAGACACTTAAAATGGTGACAATTTAATCAACGATAAAATAGTTTTTAATTAACTTAAATTTTTGCAATAATAAACTTTAATAGACCTAAAAATAAATAATTTGAACCGTTAAAATATTATATGGAATAAACTCCATAAAACTCTATTAAATAAAATTATTTAAAAAATTCTTCAATAGAAGAGTATATATATATATATATATATCAAACAATGAGGTGGCTTCACATGGCCGTGACTGTGAGGAGTCCATGACAAATTGACAATGACAACACTAGCAAGCCATAGAAAATAGACTACGGCCTCATTTGGAGGACGAGATTGAAAGCGACTAAGCAATTAAAAGGGACAATAGTCTCTTATCTTATATTTTGTGAGTTTACTAAGAATTTCAAACTGGACTGACACTTTAGTCCTAAATAACTAAAGATTTGTGCCCATACTCAAAGTGGTGCATGATGGATTGATGGGACTAACCTATGTCTCTTTGCCTCACCCAACTAACCCAGCCACCTGCCACACCACCGACAGCTGATCTTTCCGACGCAACCAGTCCACCGTTCACCCACTCAACCTCCGACTCCTCTCTCTCTCTCTCTCTCTCTCTCTCTCTCTCTCTCTCTCTCTCTCTCTCTCCCTGTTTCTGCGATTTACCATCTGCACCAGTATTAAAGCATACAAATCCAGCCTCATATATTTGCATTCCTCTTGATTTCAATTCCAAAAAGTCACAATAAAGAGCCACATATTTGCTTTTCTCTTGCGATTTGCAATCTGCACTAGTATACAAATTTTTTTTTTCTATTAAAAAATTATTCCAACTTTTTTTTATTTTACAAGCTTAAAATTTAACTTTCTTTTCGAAAGTTCTTTCAAAATGTAAAATAAATATATTTTTTTAATAAAAAATAGTTAACAATAATTGAATACTAAATATGGATTAAATAGTTAACAATATGATTACTAAACTTTAGGGTTATTTTTTTTTTTTACATGTAACCCTTTTGGATTATAATTATGAAAATATTTCTAGAATTTTAAATTTGATCAAGTAGTTTTTTAATTTGTAATATTGTATAGTAAAAAAGTAAATTTTACTCATAATCGAGTTTAGTCCTATGTTGCACGGTTGCATCAAATATGCGACATGATTCTTGTCCTGATCTGTTCATAGTACACAGTCTTATCTTGTGCAGTTCTGTCAGTATTGCTTTATGATTATTAAATGATTGACATAGGAAAATAGAGATATGTGTTTAAAGTCCCATGCACTTAATTAATTGTCTCAATTTCAACAAATTAGAAGCTATATATTACTGTTAGTGTTTAATTATCAGAATTAAGCTGATTCCCTTTCATCTCACAAACAAGTGCATATGTATACGTAACAAGCAAAATAATCAATCTGCTCAAAAATTAATGAATAGCAATGTAACAGTACTACGCATGCATATGGATTCAGAATGCTCCAGCTGATTGAAAAACTGAGATATATATATATGTATGATAGCTGCGCAGCCGCAAATTGTTAAAGGTAAGGTTAAGATGGATGTACTACTTTGCAAATTAAATGTCCAAATTGGGGACCACTGGGGTTGCTAACTTGCTATTTCGATATATCGTCGTCAGGTTAATATGGCATAAAGAGATTAATTTCACAGAAATATGCTACCTGTGTGCTATATATATGTATTCACATGCATAAATATGCTACCTGTGTTACTATATATATATATATATATATATATAGAGACAGAGATTTTAAGTGTGAGATTTTCATATTTGTGGAATCCTAATGTGGCACTTACTCTACATTGTATTTTAATGATCTGAATTATTTATTTTTTAAATTTATATTCAAAGATCATTTTTGTAAAAAATTAAGCAAATTAAAAACTATTAAGCTATCAAATTTTGATCAAATAAATAGATGAACAAAATAAGTTTGATAAACACTTAAAATTGTGATCATTTAATCAACGGTCAAATGATTTTCGATTAACCTAATTTTTTGTAAGCACAATTCTTTAATAGAGACAAAAAAAAGTAAATATTTCCGATTATCGAAATACAATGTAAATTGAGTGAGCCTCACGAGGAATCCCACAAATAAATTTAAATATGCAATCTCACACATGAAGGATATATATGTTCCATGTCAAGACAAGTCTAATTGGTTTCCAAATTCCAAGTGTACATATATATAAAGGTACGATTTAAAAAAAAAAAAAAAACTAGTTTGCAAGACATTTTTATTCATTTATTAATTTTGATTAATTATTAATTTTATTTTCATAAAATTATTAACTTTTATTATTCTTGGACCACTCATATATATGGGAATGGGACTGACACTCACATCCATATCCTTTCACTATATATTAATGCAAAGCATGACAGCTTTTCATGTTATGATGAACTATACATTTGGATGTGTAGGTGGGCTATATAGTACTACCCTTTCCTCTCTCAAGTATTAAATATATTATATAGATGGATAGATAGATAAAGTCCTGCTTTGACAAAAAAAAAAAAGATAAAGTCTTTGCATGTAACATTTTGATTTGATATAACGATTCAATGCATGGGTTATTAATTTCAGCACTTACAAATTTAATCTAATGATAACTATACATTATTTCTCACAATTGCTCAAATTTTATCCCTCTTTAAATAATTTTGTGTATGTATATAGATAGACGAAGTTGTTGGATAGTTCAGTTGAAAGGGCCGTATAATTACTCACAATGCACTTAATTTTGATTCCCCTCTCCCAACTCAAAAAAAAAAATTATATATATATATATATATATACAAATTCAAGTGTGAACATTCGCACATAGTGCCGAGCGCTCGATAGTGTATAATTTTTATGCGTCGAGTGCTCAGACTTGATTTTTCGACGTTTATAGAGTATTCTAACTTTATGTATAACATAACATAATATAATGCCTCCACAAAAGATATTCTACACTATAGGAGGAAATAGCGCCGAATGTTGCAAGAAACGATTGGCTATTTAAAAAAAAAAAAATTCACCGAGCTTTATCTCAGCGGTGTTACCAAGTGCTCAATATCTGGTGCCAATGTTCACACCTAAACAGCTTCATATATATATATATAAATTGTAATGGAATGTTTTTAATTAATGTGATGAATGAAATGAATATATATAAGAGAAACTTAGAGATAGGTGCAATGTTAACACCTTTCTTAGAGTAACACCAGGAGAAATTTAGAATATAGATAGAAGTCCTTTTAATCCTAGTCATCAATTACTTAGCAGCCATGTCACATTTTTTTTTTCCTTTCAATTTAGAAACAACGTTGTGAGTTTCTCCAGAAGTCCCGTTTTTTTCTCCAGCCCGATTTCCTCCTTTTTTTTTTTTTTTTTTTTTTTTTTTAAACCTTGTTTTTTTTTCTAAGCCTAGTTTCTTATCATCCGAAACTCTCTCTCCATTCAAAATTTGATCTTATCTCTTATCTAGTATAGTTAATTAAGTTTCGATTGTATGTTGGGTAGGGGAGAATGTTGCTGGGGTTAATTGGGTTTTGTGGTTTTGGAATTATATCTTTCCTTCTTCTACCAGATGGACCATGGTTGACACTAGACATTCGAATGGACTAATTAAATCACAAATGGTACGTACGTTTCCTTTTCAAGTTGGGATTTCATTTGAGGTTTTTTTTTTTTTTTTTTTTTTTTTTTTTTTTTTTTTTTTTGTAATTGGTGTATACGATGTACCATGGGAAAGAGGTTAATGTCGGATTGGGTTTCTTGTTTTTGTTTAATAACTTTGTAATTGCTATATTTCATGTACAGTTTGGGTTTTTTGGTACAATGGGGTTAGGGTTCTTATTTAATCTCTTGGTTATTTCTGAATTTAATGTACCATGAGTTTGAGTTTAATGTCAGATTGAGGTTTTTTGTTCTTATTTAATTTCCTTTTAATTTCTGTATATCATGTACCATGGGAAAGCGGTTAATGTCGGATTGTGTTTCTTGTTTTTGTTTAATAACTTTGTAATTGATGTATTTCATGTACCATGGGTTTGGGTTTTAGGGTGGTTTGGGGTTTAGGGTTCTTATTTAATCTCTTGGTTATTTATGAATTTAATGTACCATGGGTTTGAGTTTAATGTTGGATTGGGGTTTCTTGTTCTTCTTTAATTTCCCTTAAATTTCTGTATTTCATGTACCATGGGATAGAGATTAAGGTTGAATTATGTTTCTTGTTCTGTTTTTTTTTTTTTTTTTTTTAATTCCAGAATTTTATGTACCATGGGATAATGTATAATGTCGGGTTGAGTTTCTGGTTTGTATTTCATTTCTTTGTAATTTTTGGATTTCACGTACTAGGGGATACTGTTTGTGGTCAGATTGAGTTTTTTCTTCGTAGCTAATTTCTTTGTAATTCCTGAATTTCATGTACCATGGGATAGAGTTTAATTTCGGATTGGTTTTCTTGTTCTTATTTAATTTCATTTTAATTTATTTTTTTCATGTACCATAGGGTAGGGTTTATGATCGAATTATGTTTGTTGTACTTATTTAATTTCTTTCATTTTTCTGTTTTCCATGTACCATGAGATTGAGTTTAATGTCAGATTGGGTTTCTTGTGCTTATTTAACTTCTTCGTCCAACATGAAGGGTTTTTTGTCAATTCTTTTTTGGTGTGTGTTTGATTTTGTTTTTTGTGGTTGGTTTTTTTATTATTATTTTTTAATGTCCTAGTTGGTTTTTGTTTTTTTTTTTTGTATACCAAGTTTTAGGGTTCTTGGCAATTCTTAGTGGGCAGGAACCATTTGTGTTCTATCAATTGATTTTTATTTATTTTTTAAATTTTTTGTGTTGTACCAATTGCACATGCAATTAGCAGTTGATTAGTTTCTTAGAATTACCATTTGTGTTCAAAGTGTGATTTTATTGTTTTTCTTTCTAGTTGATGTGTTTACATAATCAATTAAGGTGTCAAAATGAACATGGGTGATTCTGTGTTGTGCTCATGATGCTAATTTTCTGCAAATTAGCCTAAGGTTTAGGTTTTTTTATTTTTATTTTAAACTTTTGGAATTAAATGTACCTTGGTTTTTTGGATTTTGAGGAGGTAAATTTAATGTTTTTTTTATTATTATTATTTTCATGTTTTGCAGGAGACCACTAAACGCGTGACATCGCAGCAGCCCGTATATAGGTCATCCATATACCATTTTTTTTTTACTATTTGAACAGATCAAAAGTTCTTTGATGTCCGAGCATGATGTGTTAATGATAGTGAGGTGTCAATGATGTTAGATGATTTAGAAACTAATGTAGCCCAAAAATAATGTCTAGTAGCCGCAGTGACTTATGACTTTAAGATGTACAAGTCGTTGGTACTTTGTGTTTTTTTATTCCTTTGTTGGTTGGTTCATTTAGGTCAGATGTTGCTCTACTTTTGGAACAACCATGGTGTGTAGGATTGGTGGATCATTCATTTTGGTACAATGATGCAGGAGATCAAGTTCATTTTGGTTGTGATGCTTATTTTTTCTACTTTGTGAATTTATGACAGTTAATTGATAAATACAAATATTTGTTTGGATTTTATTGAGTGGGTTTGGTCTACAAAGTTATTGTTTACAATGTTTGTTTGGTCTGCAAAGTTATTTGGTGACTTTATATATAAAAGTTAATTGATTGGATATTATTGAGTGGGTTTGGTCTGCAAATGTCTGCTTATGTGAATTGGTGAAAGGTTGTGTATGATAATTTATGAATTGCTGCAGTTAAATAGTTTGTGTACAAAGATGAGGGTATTGCTCTATTTCCTTTGATTGTTTCAATGAGCACTTGTATCGACATGAGCATGATGAGGGATGTTTGCACCCTAAACTTTAAGGCGTGGTTCTTTAATTGTACTTTGTAAATCTAAAGGCAGTTACCAGTTCATTTTGAATGTACCATTAATGTACCAATTTAGAAACAAAGTTGTGAGTTTCTCCAGAAGTCCCTTTTTTTCTCCAGCCTGATTTCCTCTTCTTTTTTTTTTTTTTTTTTTTTTTTTTTTTTTTCTCAAGCCTAGTTTCTTATCATCCAAAACTCTCTCTGTATTCAAAATTAGATCTTATCTCTTATCTAGTATAGTTAAGTTTCGATTGTACCATGTTGGGTAGGGGAGAATGTTGTTGGGGTTATTTGGGTTTTGTGGTTTTGGAATTATATCTTTCCTTTGATTGTTTCAGTGAGCACTTGTATGGACAGGTGCATGATGAGGGATGTTTGCACCCCAAACTTTAAGGCGTGGTTATTTAATTGTACTTTGTAAATCTAAAGGCAGTTACCAATTAATTTTGAATGTACCATTAATGTACCAATTCATTTACTAAATGTACCACTTCTGATTGTAAATGTATCAGACCATATGATGATGCGGCTGGTGCCCATTTGTTTGCAAATGATTCTTGATAGATATAAAATTTTATCATATATAATATTCAATCTTATTCTTTTTCCATTATCGATCATTGTCTTTGATGATTGAGTTTCATTCATCTGCTTGTTAATTAAAGGGCCTGTGGTTTTAAATTTGTCTATGCATGGTTGGTACATTATATAAACTAATGATTTTTTGATTTATTTCCATGCATCCAAAAGGGAAGTGATTGAACATCATGCATTTAAACACTTTTTACTGGAGAATAATGTACATGAAGAACATAACAATGGTGTATTGAGAGACAATCAAGAGCCCGTGGCTGAAGCAGCTAATATTAAAGATGAGGACATGTAATCTAGTTTGTACAGTAATATGGTTTGTAAATTCAAACTCTAACAGTTATTTGGTTTCTTAATATCATTTAAATAAAAAATGCTAACGTATATATATCATTTAAATCAGAAATGCTGACGTGTATTAGATTTTCTGATGTGATAATCAGAAAAAGGACCTTAATCTATATTAAAAGAATTTCTTTATAAATTTTAAAACATCTCCGGCCTCTACGTAAAAATTATTGTCTAAAAGGGTCTAAGCCTAATTTTCTCTATATAGAATATAGAGACATGCAATAGCGTAACTTTTTCCATATATATATATAAAATTGCATTGATCATTTTCAAAAACTGTAAGTAAGTGTTTAGTGTTTAGAGTTTTCAAAAACTGTAACATTTCAAATCCAGGCAAGAGTTTGATTTACTCTTTTCAACTTTTTTAAACAAAATTGTCCAAAAGAAAACTTTCTTAAACAAAAAAGTTGGAAAAAAACAATAACATTCTTAATTTGGAGAAATTATTCTGTATAACCGATATATTAATATGTGGTATAATTAATTTATTTGTTATAATATAAGTGAATGTTATTAATATTATACCATACTAATATAAATATATCATCCAATAATATCCTTACACATTGGATTGGTTATACCACATGGCGGTACTTCGGTTATACCCTATAATTTTTCCTTAATTTGGTGTTTAATAAGAGTAGTTGTTAAAAAACGACAACTTTTTTATTGGCCATAAAAGAGTAAATAAAAAAATTTACCAGAAAAGGAATGTTCCTCAATTAAACAAACACAGCATATGGGTTTTCTGGAAGACCAAACTCTATATCATCATTTCAATTTGCACGTACCATCATATGTAGTACAAGTTGGACAATGTATTTATGCATACCACATGTATATTTCCTTTATTACGAGAATAAATTCCCATGAACATAGCTCTATTTCATATATTTATCCTTTTTATATTAATATCTTTTTTTGGCTAACACATTCTTTGCTTTTTTTATACTCCAATTATATGAATTCTTCATATAGTTTTTTATTCGACTAACTATCAAATTCTCCTTCAAACTATGACGTACTGGTTTTACACTTTATATTCCTTACTATGTTTTGCAACATTTAAGCCCACGGAATTGGACAGTCCAACACTTTACCCATTTTGTTAAAACAATTTACAAATTTCGTATGTTTTGTACATGCGGCACATGTGTGGCACCATGCACGCTGTCATTTATTTGAGGGCATTTACACGAAAATGCTTTATAATGGCACTACATAGTACATACATGCCCTATAATATCCATAGGTGCCATGTATGCAAATTAAATTGACGAAATTTATAATTTTTTTAACAAAATTGAGTAAAGTATTGGATAATGCATATTCGGTGAGGTTAATTTAGTGCCACAAAAAATAGTAATGGTGATAATTAAAGGGAAATTTCATTAAATATACCTTTCGAATACAACTCTTACTTTTTTAAATTTTCCCAGCCAACTCTTACTTTTTTTTTACTCTTTGGCCACTTCTTGGATAAAAATATCCCTTTTGTCGCCACATGGTCGACCAAAAAATTGATTTAAAAAAAAATGTAAAATAGAAAAGAATATGATGAATATAATAAACTGACTGCAACACCATCTAAAGTGGTTGTAACTTCATTTGTTGAACATGTGTTGACCATTTATCGTTGACAATCAAATTTCAGATATGAAACAACAAACCCAAGTCGAAATTTTAGATCTAGAACAATAAAACAGAGAGAAATTAAGATTTACAACTCATATAAATCAACAACCAAACTCAGAATTATCCATTTATTATACAGAAATTGAAAACTCTAGATCTACAACACAAAGAACTTAGATTTGTAAAATTGAGAACCCATTGAAGCAAACCCACAAATCCAATCTCATATATAGTGATACATGAATAAATTGATAAAAATAAAAAAAGTGAAACTGAAAGTTGAGCTTCTCTGCATTCGCCACCAAGCCACCGCACAAATTCAATCCCTTCTTGTCACACCCCAAAGTGGGCCCTATCAATTTGAGCATGTGGTAGTGCCACATTGGTCACCAATCTTGAGATATAAAGCCATGTCAAAGCCAATGATCAATGTAAGGCTAATTGACATTAGAGTTTGATACCAAAAATCAAAGTAAATTTTTTGTTTTTAACTAAAACAATGACAACTAGTAAGAGCTTACATAAGTGGTGAGCTTGTGAGTTTAAAATGAATTCAGGAAATAGAAACATAGACCCTTGCTTTCAAGTTGGTGAGTAAAGCAACATAACAAATGAGAATTCATTGAACCTTTTTAAATAGAAAACCAATTGTGAATTTGAAACAAAGTAATGAGTAATGAGTCATTCTAAATCCTTATAATCATCAACCAACAAGTTGCTTAATCAAAGGTTAAAATAAAAGAAAAGTAAGTTAAAGGGTTGTTACACACTCATTCATGCTAGGATCCTCCTTACTCGAGTAGTGAGATGTTTGTGGGGTTGGAAATTTCATATTTGGAGACCCATCTTTCCAGCTACTTCCTTTTTCTTCTGAATCCGAGAGGTTCACCATGCTTACCATTGTTAATCCTAAGTTTCTTGCACTAAATCAACTATGTAGGGGTGAGCATCACCAATACCACTGATCACACACCCAACTAGTCCAAAACAATTTCCAAACATTTCAAAGTAGTTTTCATATAAGAAAATAAAGTTTCATTAAACAGTTTTGCCAAACTGGCCAAATTCACAAGCAAAAAATTTACAAGTCACCCAAACAATATGAACATATTCAAACTAAAATATAACAAGTGAAACTTATAACAAAAATGCACATTAACTTTGTTTGAGGTTCTTAGAACAAGATATTGAGATAAAACAACCAAAGAGATTATCTCTTGGTCTCGGGTTGTAATAACAGTTGGCATATATCAACTAATATTATAATCAACCATAAATCAATTCATAAAATGCAAATGCATGTTTAAAAGTCATGTGCAATCCAGTGCGTACATTTTCTCCATGACAAAGCAAACCTGTCAAGATTCAATTAAAAACAGTGAACTTATCCCTAATTTCTAATTTTCATTAGCTCTATTCTCATATCCTACAAATAATCAAGTAGGTCTAGATCGTCCTTCATTGACAATAGATAATTCTATCTCTTTCCATTTAGCATATTTTTAAAATACATAACCAATTCTAGATAAAACCTGTATGTATACATTTAGGGGATTGAACCCAAGGATAAAGTTTTGTTTTACTCTTTCATTTATAATTAGGAGGTCTAAACACTCAAAACACATTAGAGTATACATTTTCAATTAAAGAACTATGAATGTTCAATGTAATGCAATGGTAGATTCCATAAAGGAAAATTCTGCCCTTAACGAACCATTTATCAATTAGGCTTAATTATCGATTTACCACTCAAAACTGTAACTCATTCTCATATTGCCACTTGAAAGATTTTTTGTCCCAGATTACCACGTGTAACTTACATTCGTGTCCCATTTTACCTTATTCGTAAAACATTCCGTTGAAAATGTTGACTTGGCCGTTAATGCTGACGTGGTACGCTGGATGTGCACTACGTGTCACATCTTTTCTTTTATTTTCTGATTTTTTTTATTTTCCTATTTCTATAAATTTTGAAAATTAATTAAAAATAGCTTCGAACTCAGAAAAATACACAGAAAATTTCTATGAACTCGTCTTGACTAGTACTAATTTACTATGGGGTCAAAATACCAATTTTTCCTCTAAAAATTTCTAGAAAATTTGGGAAGTCCAAATTTATTTCTAGAAAATTAAAATAAATTTCCTTCTATTAAATAAATTCTAGAATTTTCATAAACTCTCGGACGAATTTTCAAAAATATTTTGGAAATTACCAAAAGTCTATTTTAGAGAATTATTTCGAGACTTTACATAAATTTTAGAAGTTTTCTAAATGTTAGCAAAATGACTATAACTATATCCCTATTTTCAGTTGATGATACTTTTTCACTTTGCTTCAATCAAGGATTATTATTTTTCAAGTGTTTTAATTAAGGATATTACGTCAACTTCGTCAAATTTTCTGTTAAAACCTTGTCACGTGAGGGTTACATGACCAGTTTGTAGGGGCGAAAAAGTAATTTCTCTTAAAAAAATACTAAAAAATAAAACTAATGAATTAAAAAAAAGGCTTATTCACATCATTGCCCCTATAAGATACACTTTTTCTCACTTTGTCCTTGAAACTTAAATCTTCTCAAATTGACACCTGAACTTCACACAGTTGTTGCAAAAGACTTTATATCGTCAACTTTGTCAATTTTTCTGTTAAAATAGCTGACGTGGCACCTATATGGCATGAGTGTGACTCTTTTTTAGTTATGTAAGATCCATGTGGACAAAAAAAATAACAAAAAATAATTTTTAAACTAAAAAATAATAAGATCCATGTCAATTTTTTATAATTTTTAGTGTCTACATGGATGTTACATAACTAGAAAAAGGTCTCACCCATGCCATATAAGTGCCACATTAGCTTTTTTAACGGAAAAATTGACAGAGTTGACGACATATAATCTTTTGCAACAATTGTTTGAAGTTCAGATGGCAAACTGAGAGTATTTAAGTTTCAGGGGATAAAGTGAAAAAAGTGTATCTTATAGAGGGCAATGGTGTGAATAAGCCTTAAAAGAAAAACATCTCCCATCACCGCCACTCCCTGCAAATGCTGACCGACCCTCCTCCTTCCCCTACCTAGCCCTGCCCCTCCCCCTCACCACCTAACCTGACCCTCCCCCTTCCCCCTCCTAGCCCTGCCCCTGCCCCTACCCCACCACCTAGCTTGGCCCTGTCCAGAACGAAGAGAGAGACAGTGAGAGAGAGAGAGAGAGATAGAGATAGAGAAAGTAAGAGATAGAGGCGGTAGAGGGATGAGGCGGGNCAGCAGAGGGATGGGCGGGGTGGAGGCTGGGTAGGGGGCGTGACGAGGATGGGTTGGGGAAGGGGAAGGGCTGGTAGAGAGAGAGAGAGAGAAAGAGATGAGAAAGGGTAGGGCTAGGTGGTGGGGGGAGGGGCGAGGCTGGGTAAGGGAAGGGGGAGGGCCAGGTCAGCGTGGTGCAAGGGCTGGGTGCAAGAAANCATGGTGCAATGGCTGGGTGCGAGAAAGAAAAGAGAGGCAGAGAGAGAGATCGATGAGAAAGAAATAGAGGAAATGCAGAGAGAGATGAGAGAGAAAGTGAGTATGAGAAAGAGGAAATGGGCGGGGATGGGGAAGAGAGATGGCCAGTGGAGGGGGAGTCACCAATGATTGAGGGGGAGTCGACGGTGGTGGTTGGGGAGTGAAGGTGGGTCGGTGGTGGGTGGGGGTGAGGTCGGTGTGGCTGGGTTTCAATTCCCAGCTTTTTTTTTTTTTTTTTTTTATAATTATTTTTTAAATGCACAAAAAATATATAAATGCCCCCGCAAACTGGTCACGTGACAAAGTTTTAACAGAAAATTTGATGGAGTTGACGGAATATCCTTAATTGAAACACTTGAAAAATAACAGTCCTTAATTGAAACAAAGTGAAAACAGAATCCTCAACTGAAAATAGGGGTATTGTTATAGTCATTTAATTTGGTAACATTTTCCCAATTTATTTTAGAGAAAATTAGGCTTAGACCCTTTTAGACAATAGTTTTTACGTAGAGGCCTGGGGTGTTTTAAATTTATAAAGAAATCCTTTTAATATAGATTAAGGTCCTTTTTCTGATTATCACATCAGAAAATCTAATGCACGTCAGCATTTTTGATTTAAATGATATATATATACGTCAGCATTTTTTATTTAAATGATATTTTTCAGAAACCAAACAGCTATTTGATTGTTATCTTTACTCAATTTTGAATTAAGAAACCAAATAACTGTTAGAGTTTGAATTTACAAACCATATTACTGTACAAACTAGATTACATGTCCTCATCTTGAATATTAGCTGCTTCAGCCACGGGCTCTTGATTGTCTCTCAATACACCATTGTTATGTTCTTCATGTACATTATTCTCCAGTAAAAAGTGTTTAAATGCATGATGTTCAATCACTTCGCTTTTGGATGCATGGAGATAAATCAAAAAATCATTAGTTTATATAATGTACCAACCATGCATAGACAAATTTAAAACCATAGGCCCTTTAATTAACAAGCAGATGAATGAAACTCAATCATCAAAGACAATGATCGATAATGGAAAAAGAATAAGATTGAATATTATATATCATAAAATTTTATATCTATCAAGAATCATTTGCAAACAAATGGGCACCAGCCGCACCATCATATGGTCTGATACATTTACAATCAGAAGTGGTACATTTAGTAAATGAATTGGTACATTAATGGTACATTCAAAATGAATTGGTAACTGCCTTTAGATTTACAAAGTACAATTAAATAACCACGCCTTAAAGTTTGGGGTGCAAACATCCCTCATCATGCACCTGTCCATACAAGTGCTCACTGAAACAATCAAAG
>QANW01012574.1:534971-555733 GCA_003254865.1 Dryas drummondii
AGAGAGAGAGGTTGGGGTGGGAGAGAACAGAAGCTGGGTAGCAGGGAATATAAGCCACAATGGCAAATTTTAGTCTTTGATATGAGTATTTATATCAAGGTTATATGGTATTTTCAAGTAGAAAAATAGTTATAAAGGTTATAATTTTGAGTGCTGCTATTTACACGCCCATTTTTCTTTAACTACACACCCTTTTTTCTTTCAAATTTATCAAAACACACCCTCTTAAATTATTTAAAATCTTCATTTACACAAAAAAAAAAAAAAAAACTAAACCCAGCCAGTCCACCCACGATGTCGACCCATCCCCGACGTCAACTCCGGAAGTGGCCGACCTCCCTTCCTCTCCTTCCCTCTCTCTATCTTCTCTTCTTATCTCTCTCTAGCTTTTCAACCCAACCCAGCCACACCAATATGATCCCACCTCCGACATCGACTCCACCGTGCACAGTGGCTAGGCAGGGTTGGGCAGGTACATGAACATCCATTTGATCCCCCATCAAATTCTGTGTTGGGCGGCAGATCGGGGTAAGGAGAGGCTGGGCAGGGCTGGCCGCTTTCTCAGTATGGATAAATAGGGAGATAGAGAGAGGGGAGAGAAAAAAGGTGATCAAGAGAAAGGTAGAAAAGAGACAGAGGGGAGGGAGGGGAGAGACAAAAGAGAGAAGAGTGAAAAAGGCAGAGAAGAGAGAGGGGGAGAAAGAGAAAGAGAAAGGGAAAAAGAAGAGGGATGCTGACAATCGGTTTGAACCGTCGGCGATAGGGCGACGCTGATGATGGTGGGGTCGGGGTGGGTGTGGACTTGGAGGAGGTGATGAGTGGTTTAGGGTGTGTAATGAGGGTATTATGTTCATTTGAGTTTGAGGTTAGAATTGTAATTTAATAAATGAGGGAGATGAGTGTGTAGTGAGAGAAAAATGAGTGTCCAAATAGCATCACTCATAATTTTACTACGATCCAAGGCTAAACAAGTAAGTCAAGCATCAAAAGAGGCTATTTAGTGTAATTTCCCATATAATTTGTAGGTAATTATATGTAGAAAAAATTTCACTAAATGGCTTCTTTTGGAGGCTGACTTACTAGCTTGTTTAACCCCATGTGGCAAAATTCTAGCTTTTCTAACCTTTTTGATATGTGAAATATCTACAATGCCTTTCATATAAATATTTCATTAATAGCTGAAAATCCAAGCATATTCACCCTAGCCTCTCTCTCTCTCTCTCTCTCTCTCTCTGAGATCTGAGTTAGATCTAAATTCCAAATCTAAGTACATGGTAACACACCATATCCTACTCTTATGCTCTTATGATCTTGCTCAACGAAATCGTCAGACTACAAATTGCTGCACATATGAGGTCCAAGGAGGAAGATAAAGAGATCAGTGCTAAGAAGGATGATGAATAGATCAGCGAGCTCCAGTGAAGATATGAGTTGTTGGGTCTAGTGGAGATGATGTGTCTTTTGCTATGTTTGATGAGCTCTCTTTGATATATTAGCTCTCTTTGCTAAGCTCTCTTTAATGGTGTCAATCTTGAAGTGGAGATGATGGTTCATTTTCTATGTTCATAGATTAGTGGTAGTGGGTCTATTGTTGTTGTATCCATGTTCTTGCAAAACTGCCACGTTTTTGTTTGTTTAAAAAAAAAAAAAAACTTATTTGTATTGAATTGATTTAGATTTGGGTTCGTGTAATTTACACTCATTGAAGTAATAAAACTTAGATTTGTTAGTGAAACTTGACTATTAACATTAATTTTTTTGGATTTCTATTGGAAAGTTAGATCAATTTCAACGAAAATGATGTGTTGCAGATTTGATTTTCTTATTTTTTGTTAAAGCGAACCTGGGTTTTCATATATGAGTTTGTTCATCAAAAGATAAACTGGCTACAACCTCTTTAAGGCCTTCTACTATGGTGATATCCAAATTTTGGTCACCAAATAGTGCTGATACCCATTTCTCCCTCCAATGGTGCCGAGATTCATTTTGGGTCTCAGTATTTTATATTTATTTAAGTGATATTTAATTTATTTTTTATAACTTAAATATTTATAAAAATTAAATATTGGTTTTATTTCAATGAGATTTTTAAAATAAGGTCAATATTGAATATATTTGAATTTGGTATTAAAGATTGATGTTTGTGAAGAAAACCCATGGAGGTTGCATGATATATATAGAGTTTTTGAGAATATAGCCGTTGGGATTTTTTGGCTATTTTTTTCAAAATTCTATAGATTTTTTAATGATTAAAAAAATATTGATTGAGCGATTTGGGCCGTTGATAGCAGTTACATCTCCTTCTCTCTCCTGTTGTGGGTGACACGTGGGTGGGCCAAGTATTTTTGAGTCTCAGTGTAACCCAGGGTTTTAGGTAATTTTGGATCACATATTTCAGCCCATAGTGTGCATAAGTGACCCATTTGATACCCAAAATGATCTTTGGCTCTAATTTTCTGGTTGCATAATGGAAGGCCTAAATGGTGTTGTAGCACTTTTCTGTTGACCCTGAGTTTTTTTTTTTGTCAAACTCTGAGGGGAATATTTGTCCGAAAATGGCTAAAGAGCTATGAAATATAAAACTTTTCCCGCCAAGACTATAAAAGTAAGTCCCTTGTTAAAAAAAGTTATTTTATAAAATTGCCCTTATTCGGCCAAATGCCCATAACAAGGAAGTGAGCCTCGTTCTTGAAAATTTTCTTCATTATTTAAGGAAAAAAAGAACAACGTTAGTGTTACAGCTCAAGTGGGAAAACACAATTTTTACTCAGTTTTAAATATAAAAAAGGAACTATGTGTTGTGACCTTTAGACTAGATATTGTGACATATATGTTATTTCCTCGAAAGGAAAATAAATCACATTTGTATGCATTTATCTAAATAATAATTCGGAACCTATAAGAATAACCTCGCTATTTATGTTTGTGATGCATTCCACGTGTAAAATAGGATAATTAAGGAATGATGATAAAAAATGACAAAGACAACTCATTGAGTTAATTTGACGATAATGTAAATCGAAGGTTATATATATAGTCCTATAGATATCTCAATAGAAACTGATGGCGACTTTGAAAAATTAGGTACATAGTAACATATATAGTCAAAGATGCTAATGAATGATGATGATGGCCTGCCATACAATTTGTGTAAGTCGATAGGTGCCGATGTAGCAAATATTATTTGGTGTAACCAATACACTGTTATGTGGTGTAACCAATTTAATGTGTAAAAGTATTATTGGACGGTATGTTTATATTATTAGGGTATAATATTAATAATATTCACCTATATTATGATATGTTGGATTAGTTACACTATGTGACAGTGTATCAGTTACACTACATGACGGTGTATCGGTTATACAAAATAATTTCTTTTAATATAAAGAGAGAAGTGAGACGAAATAGAGAGCTAGAGAAAAAAAAATAAAAAAAAATAAAAAAGAAAAAAGAGGGAAGAAAGGGATGCCGGCCTCTGCAAATGGTGGTGAGAGGAAGGGGAGAGTGGTGGGTGAGTGAGTTTGCAATGTGGAGAGATCGAGGTTGGGTGGGTGGGTTGTCCATGGTGAAGAGGTTTGAGTGTTTTCCTTTTTTTTTTTTGTAATTTTTATTGAAATTTGAATTTTATTTAATTTTTAAATATATCAAAGTTTTAAAATATTTAATTAATTTTTATCAGCACTCTAACGATAATTTTGCTTCATCCGAATCATCCCAAATAAACACAAATTGCAAATTAAAGTTTGGAAAGAAAAAAATAAATAAAAGAAAGTCCATAAAAATAGAAAAAGCAGAGGCAGGACAAATTATCACCTGGAAAAAGGAAACTATTATATCTGACTGACATAAATAAGTGTTACACAGGTAGCTAGGACTTGACACGTACTCTTCCAAAAGTATGAAACTGTTAAGGTTGTCGTTCGACGTCCACCAGGCATTAGGCATTACCAGGCAACCCTGAGTGCCCTAGACATTACATGGTACTGATGATAAAATAAAAAAAGTGAAAAATGAAAATAAAAAACCAAAAAGAAAATAAAAAAGAAAATATAAATTAATGGATGGATGGATGGTGATACAGTGGAAAACCTGGGCCATAGAGTGAAAGGTGAGTAAAACCCTTGACCCTTGTATAGTTGTATGGATGGATCCACAGGAATAATACATGTATCTAACAATCTTACTGTACTAGAGAAGATAAAATCAAACACAAATACAAACCCTTTTTCAGGAGTTTCCATTTCTTCATATTGCACTCATCTTTTTATCCCTTTTGGTACCCTAAACACACCCACCCTCTTAAAGAAAACTTGTCTACCCCTGATCTTAACCAAGACTAAGGAGAGAGAGAGAGAGAGAGGAGAGAGAGAGTGAGAGAGAGAGATTGTTTGATTTAGAAAGGGAAAGAGTAGCTAGCTAGTCTGAGAAATGGGAAGAGGGAGAGTTGAGCTGAAGAGGATAGAGAATAAAATCAACAGGCAAGTGACTTTTGCCAAGAGAAGAAATGGGTTGCTCAAGAAAGCTTATGAGCTCTCTGTCCTCTGTGATGCTGAGGTTGCCCTCATTATTTTCTCTAGCCGTGGCAAGCTCTATGAGTTCTGTAGCAGTTTATGGTATATCCCTCTCCCTATCTCTCAGTATATTTATATACATATTATTTGTATTTATATATATAGATATATACATATTTTCAATTTTAAGGATGCAAAATCTGTGCTTTTTGTAAATACAGTTTTTTTGTCATCTGCCAGTGGTTTTTATGAGCAAGAAGATGTGTTTCCATTAAATCCTTTCTTTTTCTTGAATCATTCAGTTTATATTTTGATTTGCTACAAGTGAAAAAAGGGGTTCTTTGGTCCTCTCTTGATTAAAGATCTAACATTTGCTTCTTCCTTTTTCAAAATAATGTTTTTAGATCACTCTTTCTCCTCTTTTATTTTATGTACTTGAGTAAAACATTACCACATACTTAGCTTCAAACTTATTTCAATCAAATTTACAGATTTTTTAGTGATGGGTCACAGTCTTTTCCATCATGAGTTCAGATATTTGATCTTTGATTTTTATGCTTATTTAGTTTTGAGGAAAAAAAAGTTCCCTTGCTTAAGGGTTTTGTGAAATTTGGATTTATTAAGTTGTGATTTTGTTTAGCATATTGATTAGATACGTGTAGAATTTCCTAAATCGTTTTCTAATCAATTTAGTATTTTTTTTTATCTCTCTAGTAATTTGCTACTTATAAAATATGATTTTAGCTTTATTTAAACAACTATTTTGTATTCTTTTGGAGACATATTTGGTTAATCGATTGTTGTTTTTCTAGCTTCTTTCCATTAATTTTAATATATTTCTTCTTTCCCTTAATTTTGATATATTTCTTATTTCCTTGAGAACTCAACAAGATCATAGAAACTTTGGTTCATGATGTTTTCATAAAAGAAAAAAAAAAAAAAATTAACAAGAAATTAGTTACAGACTATTTGATCTTTTTTCTACTCTAGTTATTCTAGTGAAATTGTCATTTTTCAAAGTAAGGACAGACCAATAATAATAATAGCGGCTCACTGTTATGATTCGCTGCCAGTTGATTTGATGTTTGATTGAGTGTTTGCTGCATGCAGTACTTTGTTGTGCAGTTAAAATATTTATTTTCAGTAGGTCAAAGATTAAAGGCTGCCTAGCTCATTACTTCTAAGTTCTGATTAATGATTTGGTCTGATACTAAACAATAGTAACTGAAGTTCATTGATTTAAAATTATTCTGGTTCAACTATCTTTTAATAATACTTTTTCCAATGATTACTACTTGTCCTATACAGGAATGTGGTTTTGTATTTTTTTCATCCCTTAGAAGCTGTAGGTCCGAGACTGAGGTTTATCTAAGGGAAACATGCAACATTTAAGAATTATCTTAGCACAAAAATCCTAAGGAGAAGTCTTACATTTATATATATATATATATCCCCACTAATTTTTCTCATGCTACTTACTTAGAGGAAGCTCATTGTGTGTAAACGTATCAAATTGTGATTTATTTATCTCAATTTATAAGGAGAAATGTCAACTCCATGTTCATAAGGTGCCAAAGCTCACTGTGAGTGAACGTACCAAATTGTGATTTATTTATCTCAATTTATATATGTTAAAACCTTATTCATAACTTATGTGTCAAATTATGAACTAAAAATTGCTCGTTTTAATTAACTTATGTGTTTATGTTAGTTGTCAAACTCTCGATCTATTGTATCTATGTGTGCTAAAGAAGTATATGTAGATGATGGATTAATGAAAATCATTTCATTCATTGCAACTTCTTTGCTCTCTTTAAATTATACATGATATCTGAACCTTAGTCTCACAGCATTTTGAAGATTTATTGTTAGATTTTCTTGAGTTTTGTCGTATTTTATTTGAAAACAAACTCTAGGAAAATTAATGGCCGGCTAGCTTCATAAAATTTGATTTATCGATCTCCTCTCAAACTTGCATGACATTTGTAATCTGACTCCCGTATATTAAGAGTTTAGGTGATAAAGTTAATTTATTGATTTAGCAATAACCTTTTAAAGCTTGAACTATTAGGATATATGTGGATCGATCAATACTTGTTTTATATTCTAGCTAATGCTCCTCCTCACATGTAGATGCAAGTATAGGGGGATAGGGAACCGAGCTCATGATCTCCTACTTGCTTTTGAACCATGATAAAAACTTGTTTGGTTTGCCACTATTCTCAAGAATTGAAGTTGTTGGCTATAAAAAAAAAAAGAATTGAAGTTGTTAGAATGTGAGCCAATGATTGTTTTAAATTTCTAACAAAGGCAGAAACCCTAATGTAAAATGTAAAATTTCTCTATATATATAATTCGATTTGAATAACTTGACCCAAAAGCCTAAATAGTTAGGTATATTATAGCATATGGCCGGTGAGCCAAGTTAGTATGAAATTCAAGATACAACCATTGTTAAATATCTCACATCATTAGGATACAGTTGGGTTGTACAGTACGTATATAAACCTTAGGCAATTCTTTTTTTTTTTTAAGGGCGAGTTAGGCCTATGAGGCTTTATCACAGTATCAGAATCCATGATTTTAAAGCATATTATATAGTTAATTAGGTAAATATGTTCCTTTTTCTTTTGTGGAGTCTAGAATGTGATAGATCTTATGGCTTCAATGATCTAGCTAGTATTGGAATTAATACTTGTTAATTAGCATGGTAATGAATATTCTAAAAGAAGTTTAATTTGGATATTCAATTTGTTTGATGATTAAATGTAGTCTTATAATTGTGTTTAGTTCAATTGTTGACCATGACCTTGTTGTATCTTAGCATGGTGAAAACGCTTGAAAAATACCAAAGGTGCAGTTACGGTTCCCTGGAAGACAACCGACCTGCCAACGATACTCAGGTTTTAGCTCAGCTCAACATCCATCATAATATGAAAAAATCCAACATATATTGATACATTCACACACACTTCAACTATAAAAAGTTATGAAATCTAAAATAATCAGCTCATTCATTATATATATTGGTTGGTGTACAAATTAAATTTCATGTAAACTTGTATTTTTATTCACTATATATATATATATAGCCAGTCATGCTGTATTTTACTTTGTTGGGAAGTAGTCTAGAATGAAGAATGGTTGAGCTTATAATGGAGAAATTATATTGCCATTCAATTTGTCCACAAGCAGAACAGCTATCAGGAATATTTGAAGCTGAAAGCAAGAGTGGAGGTCCTCCAACAATCTCAGAGGTAATAATTAATATTGCAATATTGTGTTAGAACTAGAGTTTGAGTTGATTTACATATAGTCAACTATATATATATATGTTGTAAAACTAACTAGTCAGTTAGCAAGTTAATAAGAAATTAATCATGTTTTTGGACCCACTACATAACTGATCTCATAATCCGAACCGTCTATTTTTTAAGTTCTACTTCAAAAATTATCATTACAAAAAATTAATTAAATTAGAAATCATTTAACCGTCCATTTATAATCCCGATGAATATTGGATATGCATACTGCAGAAACCTTCTTGGTGAAGATTTGGGGCCTCTGAACACAAAGGAGCTTGAGCAGCTTGAGCATCAACTAGAGTCATCCTTGAAGCAAATTAGGTCAACTAAGGTGTGTAATGTATATTTGATAAAGTTTGTTGGTTTACTACTATATATTCTTGAAAATTTAAACTGTTAGGATGTGAATCAATAATCATTTTAATTATATTCTAACACTCCCTTTACAAGTGGATCTCTCTCCATCATTAGAGCCTAACATATGCAAATCTAACATAGGATGTGATTGCAGGATTCAATCCTAAAAAAACAAAAAAAAAAGCAGAAGAATGTAATGACATGTCACATATTTCCCCACAATATATAATAATCAATTTCAGCTAATGTCTTCTTTTAAGTATAAGTGGCTGAATGAAGAATCAATGCCAATCTAACTAAGCCTAGCTGACAAGTGACAGCTAATTAAGCACACTTACACTCTACCATGATCTAACTGATCCTTATAGCTTGACTAGTTTGTGTTGACCTGCACTAGTAATTTATATCTTTTCAATATTAAAGCAATGAAAACATCGATCAAATAAATAAAATTATTTATGTATAAAACTTAACATGCATGCACACACTGCACATATGTAAAAATTAATGTTAGACATGGGTGTATTAGGTTGTCTTCTTCTGATGAACGGAATCACATTTACAGTTTTTTCTTTTAATTTTCAATTTTGATAGTTCACTTGTGATGTATAATTTGCTTATATTTGTATTTTCTTTTTGTCCACATGCATGTAATTCAGACTCAGTTTATGCTTGACCAGCTTTCTGATCTTCAAAACAAGGTAAGTAGGCGCTGATCCACAAAGCATGCCTTTGCCTCAATTTAATTTTAACGTATTTAATACATTATAAAATGGCTGGCTGGCTGGCCTTTTATTATATAATGTTGGGCATATATGCAGGAACAAATGCTAGTTGAAACTAACAAAGCCTTGAGAAGGAAGGTACGTAACAAACAAAGCCATTGTACAATGACCATGCATCTTGAAGCAGCAGTTATATATATATATATATATATATATGCTTTCTTATGAAACTAACTAACATTTCATATGGGGCTTCAGGTGCAAATGTTCACACGCATAAATTTGAGAGAACCTTGGAACGGTTGAACGTTCATTGATGATCTAGTTCTAATGTTCTCTCAAATTCATGCGGGTGAATTAATGTTGAAAATTTTCGATTAAACACCTATGGTTTATGTTTATCAATCTGTCCCATGTATCCAAGTCATGAATTCCCTTGTCTACCAATATCTGTATATAACACGTACATGCATGCATGCAGCTGGAAGAAACTAGTGTGCAGCAGCATGAGCAGCAGCAAGCTCCACTTGGACTGCCATGGGAAGCTGGCCGCCATGGCCACAACATGCAGCATGGTCGCTTTCCTCATCCCCAATCAGAAGGCTTCTTTCAGCCTTTGCATAATCATATTGGGTATATATACCTTAAATTAATTTCAATTCACCATTTGACCCTCTAGCTCATCAAAATGTCTCATTGCACTCACTGGGTATATACAGATACACTCCATTGGGTTCAGATGATCAAATGAATGTTGGACTACATCCAGGCCAAAACCATGTTAATGGGTTCATTCCTGGGTGGATGCTTTGACTTTGGAATCGCAGAATAATCGATCAATCCATCAAGATGTATGTACGTACGTGGCAAATAAAGTATTGAACATGTAACGATGATCATGTTCAAGTTCAGCTTCCTGCTTTAAATTTTTGTTGTGATATCAACTCACCATCTATTAATTCTATGCAACTTGTAATTAATTGTCACGCAAACAATAAGTATATATATGTTTGTAAGTTGTATTGACATTGATCAAAACCTCTATGCATATTGTGTGAACCCTATTATCATAAAATTGTAATATAGCTTTTGAAATTAGTTTTAATTCTTGCATATTACTTGATTAACATAAAACAAAAAAAAAAAAAAAAAAAAATTTGGGTTGCAAGGCTTGCTGGTTTGTGTTGAGGACATAAAACATTACTTGTGAGCCCAAATCCTGTGAAAAAAGTTTTCCCCAATGGTCATATCCAGTATCCACTCATAACTGTAGAATAGTGGGCCAGGAAAATAATATCAGGCCCAACATATGTGTGGGAAAGCTCATATGTTAGTGGAATGTGACCAAGAAAAATAATTATGGAAAGTTTTCAGGCAGGTCCACCAGTCAACCTCATATTATATTCAACACCTTTATTAAGTCCCAAATTCTAATGGTGGGAACCACAATTTGTCACAGAGCAATAATCCAGAACTATTTGGTTGCTTAAAATGGATTGAATCATTGAAGAAACCAGAAACTTAGAGAATTCTAATTAAAAATGTGTGTGCGCGTGCTACCATGCTTAGTTAGGTTTAGGAGACAAGTTAATTGGTCTAGTTTCATTGTTACAAGACATTTGCCTTTTTGGAAATCCCAATATTTTTTTATTCCAAAAACATCAAATCCGACATACAATTAAGTTAATCCCTGAATTAGCAAAATTTTCTCTATAGTCAAATTAATGTAACAAAAAAGTTGATCCAATGAACATGTGTCTACACCATTACTACGAAAATTGACCCTATGTCTCAGCTGTCCTTTTCTAATAACTTTAATAAGGATGCTTACGTGATATATATCTACTCAAAAAAGAATTACATGGGACATATTAGCTGATATCCTTTAGAAAGTTATTAACATTCCTCTTCAAAATAAACCCCATAATATAATAATTCAGCAATCTAAGGGTTTACAATGAGTTAATGGTATAATTTTTATAATTATTTGAATTTTAAATTATAAATTAAACATCACTTAATCAATATTACTCATATTTTAAATAGATATAAAATACTGTGTCCCAAAATGAGTCACAATACTGTTAGAGTGAGAAATTGGTCATAGCACTGTTTGTGATCCAAAATAAATTTTGGGTCACAAAAAATGGGTCTTACGACAGTGGAAGGCCTAAGTGTAGTTTAATAAAGAAGAGTAAAGAAAGCACTAAGTTAGTAAGTTGCAGTGTTTTGATTGAAGACAGCAGCATGCATGGAGCTGCCACCAGGTTGGACTTTGAGTAGCTTTCCTTTTCAGTTGGGGTGTGATTCTTTCCAGATTCGGCCAATCAAGAGGGGTCAAGGTTCGAAAAGAAAAAGACTACATACCTAACTCTTGCTAAGCAACTTGGGCTGGGCCAAGGCCCACGTGAAAAACAACCTAAATTAATTAATACTGTTTGGCAGAGACCCAGAGCTGGGCCCACATTCAGCAGACAAAGCTAGAAACACACACAAAACTGTGCAACACCATCCCACTCATGTTTTCACTTATTTTCTTCAGGTTATTTGTGAATTAATGGTGGTATATTATACACATATATAATTATATATATAGATATACTTATAGCCTCTATGTATATATGTTTTTGCCATGACAGAAATGGATTCACCAAAATGGTACCATCTTTTGTGTGCATGTTTGTCTGTGTGTCTTGTGTGTTACAATGAAAACAGGACTGCATCAGAACAATCAACGGTGTCTATATATATATATATATATATTGATCGATTCCACTTTGGGAGAGGTTAGTTTACCAAGGACCCCAAAAAGCATACATAACAAATGCAAAGATGAGTGATTGGGGATGGATGCCCAAGAATTTAAATGGATCCAAAACCATTTGTTTTTTTCACTCTGTACATGTGCATTTGTGCATGCATGTCCCTCATGAATTCATGATCGCTAAAATTTAAGTACTTGCTTAAAATATATATATATATATATATTGAAACTCTCCAAGGTGAAGGAAAAAAAAAAATCATGGTATATATGGACCTAAATAATCCATAACCCTATCCGGAGTGCTTGCAACATGGGCCTAGCTTGTCTTTTGTTGTGTTATATAATTTGGGTTGTGACATATTAATTCTTTCGAGCCATACATTGAGTCGTATACGAGTCATATACATTAATATGTTTTACATGGAAAAAATTTCAAACCAACTGAGCGGGACCCATAAATGCCTTATCGTTTTAAGGTATTTTTCTAAAAAAAAAACAAAAAGTATGAAAAAAAAAAACAAGAATAATCATATATATATTACAATGTAAAAGATACAATCATTGATCTTATTCTATAGGATTAATTACAAATAAATTAATCAAATTTTTAAAAATTACAAATTCATCAATGTATTTTTTCATAATTTCATTTTAGTTCCTATTGACCAAAATAAAAAGATAAATTACAATACACCAATAAACATATCTTGCTATATAGATTTAAATTTGTAGTAGATTTATTTTTAACTATTATGCAGTAAAACGACTTAGGGTTTATTTCCCGAGTTTTGGGTTATGGCCAAAACCTGAGACTTAAATTCTAAACCATAAGCTCTAGAACCTTAATTCTAAATCTTAAATCTCATTTCTATACTCTAAACTAAATCAAGGGCAACGCCTATTCAAAAAAAAAAAAAATTAAGGAAAACGTCGTAATTCTACACTTATAAGTAATGAGAAAAATAAAATGGACAAATTGATATTTTTCAACGAATCAAAATACATGACATAATGGTTAACTAAAGTGGTATAAAATTTCAAAATTTATTGACTTTTATAAGAAAAGAAAATCTACATTAATCATTATGTAATATTTAAATATTTTATTAATTTAAATATAATTTGCTATATTCGATATAAGTTACCTGCAGAAAAAGTCAAATTTATCCCGATCAAAACTTATAGAATATAAAAGGGAATCTCTCACTTTTTGTTTTTCTTTGCTAAGCAAAAGAACCTCGGGCCTCTAAAATGTTGACCATATATGTTAATTAACTTTTTAATTGTTTTTAATTTGTTCCATACTTACATGTAATTAAAATATATGGTGGCCTGGCTTTAATCACATGCATGATGATCCTACGTGTAGAGTACTATATATATATATATAGATGCATCGTTTGAATAAATTCCTACTTATGGATTAGAAAATATAGGAAAACATAAGAAATAAATCATTTTCATGATCCACAAAACAAAGGCATATATTAATCGTGTTAATTAATTATATAAAGTCTTATATCTTTTTGGTCCATATATAGTCTTATATCTATATATAACCGTGGTTGGAAGTAGAAACACAAATGGAACCTGGAAAAGAAAAGGGCATGTTAAATTAAGTCCACTTCCAAATTTGGGTCTGAGCAACCCAACTAACAAACAACAACATCGTTATCTCTAGCTCTGTTTCATTTGGATTTAAAATAATAATTTTAAAGGTAGGGACAAGATTAGTAGATATTCCACAGTCAATGCACGCTGGCTACTGATTATATATATAGGCTCTTTCCATTGAAGTATATCTCAACATAAATATTTTATTGGAGCCCACATGAGTCGTTTTGTGTCAATCCAAACCGTTCGTAAGAATCATCTTCAATGATAGATCATCCTTGCAAAAAATTAGTCAAATCAGAAATTATTTGACTATCTAACTTTGATAAAATAAATGGACGGTTTCATTGAAAATATTTGGTTCGTTCATTTATTTGATCAAAGTTAGATAGGCAAATGATTTCCGATTTGACTAATTTTTTGCAAGGATAATCTATCAATAGAGATGTAAAAAATGAAGGGTTCAGATCGACACAAAACGGTTCGTGTGAGCCCTAACAGGGTATACCTCAACATAAATAAGTTGAGATATATCTCAATAAATAAAGCTTCTATATATAGATAGATAGATTTATTACATCTTACTTTTTATACAAGTTTTAAATGAGTTTTACTTTATATAAGAGTTTAACGATTCAAATCGTTTATTTTATAGGTTTTTATTCAAATATCATTCTTATAAAAAATTATATAAATTAAAAACCGTTTATTTACAAAGATATATATATATATATCAATTTGGTGAAAAAGAAACAAGATCGATGGTGATCATGAATCATGCATATATGATGGCCTTGTTCACTTTGGGATAGGCAACAAGATAACGTTTTTTAATTAACAAGATCACTAGCTAAAGTACAATTTTCTCTCAATTTCTATGATATATATAATTTATTTGCATACAATTAAAATTGAGCCACACATTATATATTATTGTATACAGATGGGAGGTTACCTACTTGCTGCCTTGCTGGCAAGGTTGCTAACCTTTCTTTCCCTCTGGAAAGGCAAAAGCGCAAAGACAAAAAAGAAAAGTGCAAAAAGAGTGGAAGAAAAATAGATAGAGAGAGAGAGAGAGAGAAAGTGCAAAAAGGTTGCTAATCTTCCTACAAGTTGTTTTGTTTGTTTTATTTGAAATTTTTAAATTAAAGAAAAATAGTTTTAAAATGTATATTACACAGTAATGATGGAATGTGTATTTGGAAGTTACCTATATATTTCTCCTTAAGCAAAGAAAGAGAGAGAGAGAGGAGGAGAGGTTGTGGGGCAGGTAATAGTAAATCGAGCTTTTCACTTTCTGGTAACTGTAGTAAATGGTAATAATTAATTAATTAACACATTTACATATGTCTTTAGATTATAATAATTTTGGGGATTGATGGATGGATAAAATTAAAAGGTTTAATTATCGATTTATCATATCAAATTGTAATTCATTTCAATTTTGTCATTTGAAAGTTTTTTTAATGAATTTAAAAAATAAAAAAAAAATTTAAACGATAAAGTAAGAATGAATTACAATACTGAATGATAAATAGATAATTAAGTCATGTTAAAAAGAGAAAGTTTATTCTTCGTGTATATATATATATATGTGTATATGTGTATGAGGACCGTACACACTTTCCCTAAAGACGTACAGGGCATTATAGTACTAATTGTATGTAAATAAATAAGTTATTATTATTGTCATTAATAATATTATTTAGTTTTTTTATATATAATATGTGGTATGGAGCCCATTCGGTACAGATTGTTCACAGTGGTTGTGGCCAATGGGAAGTCGACAGCGTTTTTGACGAAACCACTCTGGTTTTCCATTCTGCCCATCTCATTTCATAGAGGTTTTCAACTTTCCTATAAATATATATCATATAAATACACACAAACACACCCAGAGAAAGAGAGAGAGAGTATATATATATATATTAGTTTCAGAAGAAAGAGTCTCTCTCTCTGTCTCACTCTCATTTTTTCTGAATTGGGTTTCTGGGTAGCTAGCTAAAGATTGGAGAGAGTGAGTGAATATAATTAATAATATTAATTATTAATTAAAAAAAAGAATAAAGAAAAATGGGAAGGGGAAGGGTGCAGCTGAAGAGGATAGAGAACAAGATCAACAGGCAGGTGACTTTCTCAAAGAGAAGGTCAGGGCTTCTGAAGAAAGCTCATGAAATTTCAGTCCTTTGTGATGCTGAGGTGGCTTTGATTGTCTTCTCCACCAAAGGCAAGCTCTTTGAGTACTCCACCGATTCTTGGTACTTGCTATTCTCACCATACCTTCATGACTTAATTGCCATATCTTCTTTCTTTCTTTCTTTCTTTCAACTCTTCTTTGAATTGCTACCAATTCATCGTTGCAATATCAATATAATTATATATATATGCATCTTTCTTTTTCATCATTAATTAACTATATAACTATTTCATTATTTCACTTTATATTATTTATTTGTTTATTACCTAATTCTTAATTATTTGTTCAAGGTTTACATACATACATACATACACATACATACATGCACTCTTAATTTTGTTGCTTATTTTGTTTATTCCAATTCAATCCTTGTCTTTTGGACACTAAATTAATATTCATTTTCGTTGATCGAGTACGTGTACTAAGCTGGGAGAGAGAAAAAAAAGAAAGAAAGGGGGAGAGAGAGAGTAAATATATATATATATATTTATATATATTATATATTCCTTCATATATATCGATCAATGTATGTGATAGTCCGATGAATTGTTCTTCCATAAAAAAAAAAAAAGAGATTTTCTCTCGATAAAAATGAAGCTGATATACTCTTTTCTCGCTCTGCTCGTCACTGCCCGGGTGAATTACTACTGTAATTAATTAAGAGATTAATTCATCAGGAACCCCAAATTTGATCACACACTAATTATTAATTAGATTAGGAGAATCTCCTAAACTTAAGTTCATTGTCTCAGCCTCCACTAGTTTAAAAGTACGTACTTTGAACTAATGCAGATATATATATATATGTATGTATTGAAATTTCAGGCCTGTTTGGTTTAAATTAATTAATTGGGAATTATCTTATATATATATGATGGAGTAGTTACTGGTAGATCATACTAATTAATATAGTTTATATAATATGTATATTGAACAAGTACAGCATGGAAAAGATCCTGGAAAGGTACGAGAGATACTCATATGCAGAGAGGCAGCTTCTCCCAAATGATCACCAAAATCAATCAAATGTACGTACATATCTTTTACTAATTTAATTAAGGCTTAATTATCGATTTACCACCTAAAATTGTAACTCATTTCTTTATCCTCACATTATTACCTGAAAGTCTTTTTTGTCCCAGATTATCACCTGTAATTTACATCTGTATCTCATTTTACTTTGTTCCGTTAACAATTCCGTTAAAAATGCTGACCTAGCCGTTAATGCTGACGTGGTGCGCTAAATGTGCGCCACGTGTCACATCTTTTCTTATATTTTTTGATTTTCCTATTTTTATAAACTTTGAAAATTAATTAAAAATAGCTCCGAACTTAGAAAAATACACGAAAAATTCCTACGAACTTGTGTTGACTAGGAATAATTTACTATGGAGTCAAAATACCAATTTTCTCTCTAAAAATTTCCAGAAAATTTGGGAAGTCCAAATTTATTTTTAGAAAATTAAAATACTCTAGACTCTTTGGAACTCCAAAAAATATGACGTCTGCATCGTTAATCTTCTAAAAACTAACAATATATTTCTCGTGAACACTTGCCTCTATAAAATAAATTCTAGAAAAATTCTAGAATTTCTGTAAAGTCTCGAAATAATTTTCTAAAACAGGCTTTTGGTAATTTCCAAAATATTTTCAAGAGTTCGTCCAAGAGTTTATGAAAATTATTAGAATTTATTTAATAGAGCAAAATTTATTTTAATTTTTTAGAAATAAATTTGGACTTTCTAATTTTTTTTGAAAATTTTTAGAGGGTAAATTGGTAATTTAATCCTATAGTAAATTAGTGCTAGTCAAGACGAGTCAGTAAGAATTTTCCGTGTATTTTTCTGAGTTCAGAGTTATTTTTAATTAATTTTCAAAATTTATAAAAATAGGAAAATAAAAAAAATCCAAAATAAAAGCAAAGATGTGACACGTGACACACATCTAGCGCGCCACGTTAGCATTAATGGCCAAGTCAGCATTTTTAACGGAATTTTTAACCGAACAAGGTAAAATGAGACACGTACAGGTGGCCCATGATAATCTGGGACAAAAAATATTTCAGGTGACAATATGGAAATGAGTTATAGTTTTGGATAGTAAATCGATAATTAAGCCTTTAATTAATTAATTCCCTTTTACTTCAAATCCAAAAGGATCACCACTTACTATAATTAGTTTGTTTGTCCTTTTTATTAATTTTTGCAATATATGTTTTAATTAGTTTGATGCCATTAATTAATTAATTATTCTTAATTGAAAATCTAGGGAAGCTGGACTCTGGAACATGCAAAGCTCAAGGCTAGGGTGGAGGTCTTACAAAGAAATCAAAAGTATATATTAATTGATATATATATACATGTGTACGTAGTTTAATTAATTAACTAGGTATATATGTTGTAAACAGCTAGATGGATCGAGCACTAGCTAGCGAGTTAAGTATACTAATTTATGTTGTAATTAATGAACGAATTAATTTGCATGCAGTCATTTTATGGGACAAGATATCCAATCCTTAAGTATGAAAGAGCTTCAAAATTTGGAGCAACAGCTTGATTCTGCACTCAAGCACATCAGGTCAAGAAAGGTACGCACGCATAATCAATGAACACCATGCATGCACATTGCACATAGAGAATTACGGTTTTTGGTATATATATATATATATAGTAGATTTAATCATATACATATATATATGCAATTTTTTTTTTCTCTAAAGAAAAAGTTAATTGGATTATATATGAAACTTAATTTGTTTCATCATGATCACATACAGAATCAACTTATGTACGAATCGATTTCAGAGCTCCAGAAGAAGGTAAGCCAACTGAAAAGACATTCATTTAATTAATTTATACATGGAACGTGCATGCATGTAATAGTGATCAGTAGTGATTCTATTGAACATTATATATATATATATATAATTCTATATTTATTCATTATTGTTTAAATATATGGTGGGGGGGTGCATGTGTTCCATGACAGGACAAGGCATTGCAGGAGCAAAACAACTTGCTGACAAAGAAGGTGTGAAAAATTAATTAATTAATTTTTTTAGTTTAATTAAAATTGTTAATTTGCTTAATTATTAGTTCATTCGATTAATCTAAATATTGCATGTGTATTGATTGAGGCATGCATGTGCATGCTTTTAAACTATATGTATGTAGGTAAAGGATAAAGAGAAAGAAGCAGTAGGAGGCCAGACACAACAACAGGCACAAACGCAATGGGATGATCAGCGTATGCAGAGGCAGAGCTTGGACTCCTCCTCCACCCACCTTCTTCCCCAGGCTTTGCAGACCTTGAATTTCGGGTTCGAATTTCAGGCTCTGCAACTATATGTTGTTAAATCGATTAATTAATTAATTAATTAAAGATGTGAAACTGGTTAATGCAGCGGGTCTAATTACCAAGCTGAAGCTGGAAAATCATGTGATGAAGGAGATGAGGATGAAGAAGCCAACCCGCCGCCTGCTGCTGCAAATACGCTTCTGCCCCCATGGATGCTCCGCCACCTTAATCAATAGAAATTCAATCCGATCCGATCCAACAAAGATCGATCATCAATCCAAATCAAATCATGCATACATATAACAACTACACAGGTTTAATTAATTAATGTCTATATTTATATATATATGTATTATCTATATCATATATGCATGCATATATATGCACGTATATATAGCAATTAATTGGCCATGATCATATATATGCATGGATCGATGAAGAGACCCTTTACCTTGTTAATTGATCAGTAGAACAGCCCTAAAACGGTGTTCGACGGGCTGCCTCAAACTACCATCTTTTGTACCTATTTAATTACTATATTCATATAATTTTACATGGAAGATATTGACTAGCTACCACTACTGTTTTTAATTTTTTTTGTTTTTGGCTATAGTATACTATTTTCAATTTAACTTTGCATGCATGGGAATTGAACAGTTGCATGCATATATAGCAGTGTTCCTATATATTGTATATATAGCATGTACGTACTCCTCTGCCCTAGTCCCCTTAAAGTTTGTCCTACACTGTCGACTGAGATAGATATGTATATGTGCCTATTGCGCGCACGCCTAGTTCCCTCATATCTGTATCTGTTCCCACTCTGTATCATATATGCTTAGCCAGGAATGAGGATATATGTTTATTTGCTTTGCTAGCTAGGCCCCTTGGCATATATAGTAAGATAAGCATATATAATATTGTTAACTGGTTCAATCTTTTCTAAGGCTGGCCATCGGTCGGTTTGGATTAGTAAATGGGCTTATCGATTCGAAAACCAAAAATTTTAGTATTCAACATGTACTGCCAATTACCGAACCGAATTTTTCGGATTTTGATAAATTTCAGATATTCGGTATCTTTGGTGCTTAGGTTTTTGTGTCAATTTCGGTTTCGATAGTTGGAAATCATGAACTATGATCAACAATTAATAATAATTTTAATCCCAAATTTGCAATTCTCAAGTGAAGGTAGGTTACTCCAACTACAATTCCCAAATCGATCTGCATATATGTATAAAACATATTTATATTAAAAGTTGTAATATAAAAGTAATGATTTGAGAATATTTTGACAAAAAACAATCAACCACTCAAACAACGAATTTGAAACAAAAATAAAAAAAAAAGAATATTTAGACAAAAGTGATACTTCTAAAGGGTTTCAGATTGGGGCTTTTCCTTGTAGGCATTTACAATTGGACCCATGCATCTATATCAATGGAAAGAGCATGGAATGGACAGAAAAATCCAATCGAAATTGCTACCATCCTCCGCCAGATTTGTCGAAATCTGGCGAAGGAAACCCTCGGTTTCTAGGGTTTGAACCACCATTTGGGTTGGTTGTCGGGCGATCAAAGGATACCCTGAGACTCAGCTCATCAAGACGGACCTTTTAAAATTTGGTGGTGGTCTGACACTCGGTTGCTGTTGGAATTAACAGATTGGCGAAGAAGACCCATCGAACTGTTACGCTTTGATTCGTTGTTTTGAGTGAGTGTTTGGACAATCGAAGAGTACAAAGAGGCAGAGAAGATGAAGATGAGAATTTCAATTAGTGGTGGTCTCACCGAAGAAACTCGTCGTACAACGGAGCAAAGAGTACAAAGAGGGAGAGAAGATGAAGATGAGAATTTCGATCAGTGGTGGTCTCGCCAACGAAACTCGTCATACAACGGAGCACTGGAGAGAGAAAGAGAGAGAGAGAGAGAGAGAGAGAGAGAGAGAGAGAGAGAGAGAGAGAGAGAGAGAGAGAGAGAGAGAGAGAGAG
>QANW01012574.1:555746-596248 GCA_003254865.1 Dryas drummondii
GAGGAGAGAGAGAAGAGAGAGGAGAGAAGAGAGAGGCTGATTTGGGTAACATGAATGAAAGGCCTAAAATGTCAAACTATTAAAACCCTAAGTTCTGAATTTACTAGAATGTCCTTCTAAATCAATTTTACAAAAATCTAAACATTTTAAATAATGAAACATTTTCAAAAATGAAATTTTAATTTGATAAAAGAGATAATTAATAACAATATTAGTAGATTAGTAATTTAGTATTGATTGTATGATTACTATGATAGTATTATATAAGAAGAGAAATGCTCTAAAACTAACTGGTTAGCAAATTAATACGAAGCTAACCATACTTTTGGGACCACCACATAACTAATCTCATAATCCGAACCGTCAATTATTTAGATCATACTTCAAAGATCATCATTGCAAAAAATCAACTAAATCAGAAATCATTTAGTCATCTAATTGAGATCAAATAAATAGACAATCAGTGTTTTCAAGAAAAGCATATAAATAGTTATTGTTATAATCAAATGACTTCCGATTTTGGAGATTTTTTATAGGGATGATCTTTGAAGTAGACTTTAAAAAATAGACGGTTCAAATTTTGAGATTACATTGTGCAATGGGCTCAACATGGTGGTTAGCTTTGTATTAACTTACTAACTAATTAGTTTTAGAGCATTCTTATATATAAGAATATATAAACATATATAAATTAATTAAAAAATATATAAATAATTAACTATATAAAATTTAACTATACCCTATACTCTAAAATTATACAAAAATTATTATAGTTATAGGTATAATGTATAGAGTATTTAATAGAATTTAGGATTTAGGGTATAGGGTTTAATTAAGGCCTATACACTACTATACCCCATAACTATAATAATTTTAATATATAGGACATAGTGTAAAGAGTATATATAGAGTATAAGAATTTTAGTATATAAGGTAACTAAAATTATTATAGTCATAGGTATAGTGTATAGAGTATTTAATAGAGTTTAGGGTTTAGGGTTTAGGGTATAAGGCCTATACCATATACCCTATACCCTATAACTATAATAATTTTAGTATATATATAAGGTATAAGTATATTAATTTTAGTATATAAGGTATAAGTAAAATTATATACTAAAATTAATATAGTTATAGGTATAGTGTATATAGTATTTAATAGAGTTTAGGGTTTAGGGTATTGAGTATAGGGTTTAAGGCCTATCTATAACTATAATAATTTTAGTATATATATATACCCTAAAATAGTATTATATAAGCTACTAAGCATATTAATGTAGTTATATTACATATAAATATATATAATTAAGTTTTGGTAATTGTTTCGTATTTTTCGGTATATATTTCAGTGTTTTCTAATAATAATCGATTCGGTTTCTTTCGGTAATCGGTCGGTTTGCAAACTTTTTTAGTTTTTACCAAAATCAAATTGATTTTTTCGGTTTTAGATTTTCGATTTTCGACTTCCGAAAATTAATTTACCAAATCAAAAAATTTCGGTCAGTAATCGGTCGATTCGATAAATACCAAACCAATGGGCAGTCCTAATCATTCCAACTAAAATTGAAGCTACTTTTGTAACGAGGCTGCTTAATTAGAGTACTAAAAAATAAAATGCATATATACATATAGTAGCTGCATGGAAGCAAAAACTAATACAAATTTCTCTACATGCCTAAAAAAAACAAGTTCATGCAAATTTCTCTTAAATTAATTTTTCATTTTTTACCATTTACATATATTAATTAGTTGCGTTAACTAACTTCCTAACTACAAATGAAATCCACATTTCTATTGGGCCAAGTTCATTAGGGCTACACTTGGCCCTTATGATCACTTTGATACATGCATGCAATTAATGGGTGCGTTCATACACATTAATTTGACCTTAAAGATCGAGTCTAGACTCTCTAGAAGTTACCCAATGTAAACCAACCAAGGAAGTCTCTATCATTCTTATAGTACATGTGTCAGATAAATGTCCAATCGATTGGAAATCTAAGCAGTTGTGATTGCCAGAATTGTGGCACATATATTTGTGCAATGAGGCGTGAACATCAAGTTTGAAATTGTATCCTATGTTATTGTTAACGCCCAAGAAAATTTTAATCACATCATTACTAATAACATTAAGACATGATTAATTGTACTTTTTAAGCCAAAGACACAAATTTTTTGTAAAGATTTCTCTTGTAGTCTTATTTTCACATTATCAAGTGCCTCCCCTGATCGACCTCATCTCATTCATATTTCATGATTTGGGTTCGGGTACTGCTGTTCTTATCTCATGATTTGAGTTAAGAATCGGTACAAAACAAGGATGGGGGCTTTGGGGTTATCATAACATTTTGTTATGTATCAAATTAGTGTGGTACCATCTCGATCCCTGAAAAAAAAAATTTAATTTTTATTCAACATAATGTGCTAGAGTTTATTTTAGATGTTATTGTCTCTACTATGGTGTATATTTGTACCCATCAAAACTACATGATATTTAGATTGATGAGTTTTATGCCCTTATCTACATATATGTTGAATTGCTCTCATCCTTCTTATCTTAATTAGAAATGGAGCAAGTGGAGCAAGATCCAGAATTTATAACATTGTCTCGTCAGTTCAAAGCAACTGGTACGAAGCTGATTTCTGTTCTTAAGCAGGTAATATATGATATTAGTACCTTTATGCACTTATTTGAAAACCTTCTAGAGAATAAAGTCACAAACACCATCAGTCTTGCTTTATTTCTTTTTATTTTGTTTCTAGTGTTATCTATATATTTAGTTAACAACTTGGCTCAGGGGTATTAGACTGGATTTCTTCAAAATTATAGGTCAATTGTCTAGTAAGAGGCATCAATAGTGAAATATAAACGCTATAAAGATACAAATGTGTATGTATGTATTCTCTATCTACTCTTAACATATATGTAAGCTCCTTTTGAAGCTGTGAGGCTGGTGCGATGCGACGATAACGACAAGAGAGATGTTGTTGAGGTCCTTGTCTGCGACTGTGACTTGTGACTTGTGACTTGCGACTTGCTGGACTCAGGGAGACTGAGAAAAGGTTGGGTTAGGATTTGGAAAATTGGAACTTTGGTGACTTTGGTGACTTTGGGAGTCTGGGACCTTTAGGTCCTTTGGGAAATTGGGATTTGGGAGTCAGGTGTGGGACTGTGGGTTGGGTTTTTGGGTGAAAAGTTAAAAAATGAATTGAGCTTAGTGTTATTTGGGCATTTTAAAATGAAATAAATAATTTTTTAATTTAATTTTAATTAATCGGTATGGCACGAGACCATTCCGATATTGAACCTTCAGGAACAATCTTATTCCATTTGGAATCAGTATGAGTTTTGAAAACAGATCGAAAAATAGAATAGGACCAAACGATAGGGAATGACACAAAAACAGTATGATTTCGATATTTTCATGTTCTTAATGTCCACCCCTAATTTAAATCCTTCTTTCATTTTCAATCCCAAATATATCCATAGAAATTAAACCGGGCCACACTTGGGATAATTTCAAATCATTCCACAGAACTTGCCAAACTAATATAATGAGAATGATGAGGGGAACAGTTCACAGTTGAAAATGTGCCAATATAACTTTCCCTATACAAACAAATATAATAATGCAGTCTGCCACATCTGGCTTGCACTTTGCACTGTTGCTTCTAGAATATTAATAAATCATGAAGTACTGAAGTTGACCTTTATATCCTAATTCCTAATGATTTGTGCAATTGTGCTTAATTGGATCATCTGTTAGCCAGTTTTGCTTGCTGATCCATATATTAATGATTCCACACAAGAATGCTTGTCAATAAATTAATTTCGCTGGGTGGCTGGTGGACTAATAAATGACATTCCAATAATCCAATACCAAACTTTTGAAGGAATAAAGCCTTTATATATATATATATAGAGAGAGAGAGAGAGCGCCCTTCTATCGTGGGATTCTATGCTCGCCATATATAGTATTTCAATAGTCTGAATTATTTATTTTTTATGTCTCTATTTATAGATCATTTTTATAAAAAATTAGTCAAATTAAAAATTATTTGTCTATCTAATTTTGATCAAATAAATAGACGAACCAAATATTTTTGATAAAACTGTCTATTTATTTAATCAAAATTAAATAGGCAAATAATTTTTGATTTGACTAATTTTTTACAAAATTAATCTATAAATAAAGATTTAAAAAATAAAGAGTTCGAATTATTGAAAAACTAAATAGAGTGATCCCATCTACCCCATCCCACATTTAGCACTAAATATAAAATGCCAGAAGGGGACTGTATATATATTTCTTGCACCTCAGCACCTACCTTATATATTGGGTAAATATTATTGGACCATTGGTTGCTGAAATTAGTTTATTCAATTAATTCCAACCTTTATACCTAGGCAAACAGCAATGTATATTGTAGGGATGATTATTCACGAATTGATGACCCTCAATAATCAAATATTGAATCCTTGAAAGCATATGATCAATCATCAATGTTTTGTTGGTGAAAAGGTATATATCATACTCCCTTACTAGAAATAGGTTTGGATATCTATATATAATTAATGGACGATATATTAAACTTGCTCTGCAAAAATTATTGACTGAGAGAATTATAGTAATGATCTTTGAATTTTATTTGGAGTATCATTTTGGTTTACAAACTTGTATTTTGATCGAATTTTATAGTCTATGAATTTTTATTTGTGTATCACTTTAGTCCAATATGTCAATTGTATCTATATTTTTTCGTCAATTTTTGTTACTTATATCATGTTGGGGAAAGAAAGAGTAGATGTGTTACCATTTTTATCTTTCAAAAAAGGCTCATGTGCTTGACACATGACTAGAATTGACAAAAAAAGTGGACGAAATTGACGTACGGAATGGACTAAAGTGATACACAGATGAAAGTTCGTGAATTATAGAACTCAAAAGACAAGTTCGTGGAACTAAATAATACTAAAGATAAAGTTCAATGACCATTGTTATAATTTGCTCTTAAAAAGTTTTACTTATTTGTTTTTTCCAACATAAATCCACCACATTTTGTCCATATTGGTCCAATAGTTCAATGTTGACCTTTTGCTTATGTTAAGATGGCTTTCACACCTGTTACCTTTTATAAATTTTAATCCAATTATGTGATGAAAAACATGTTCTGATGTACAAGAGTATAGGCTACATTCTAAGATTTATTTATTTATTTTTAATTATGATATTCGAGGCATGAGAAATATTACCCTGATTATATATCATTTAGAGGGAAATTTTCAAGTAAGAATGTCCTTACTTTTACTTTAAGAAAAGTAAGAACATCATTTTTAGACCTACAATTCAATGATCGGAACCGTTTATATTTAAAACATTATTCAAAGATCACCTTTGTAAAAAATTAGCCAGATCAGAAACTGTTTAGGCAGTCGTTTATTATAGCAAACATCATTTCAATTTGGGAAAAATTTACAAACAGAACACATACTTTGATGGTTGTTTCATTTAGGACATTAATTTTGATTCGTGTTAATAAAAGACACATACTTTTATTTTGTGTCAATTAAGGATCCTGTTTTATCTCAATTTTGGCCTAACATTAGACCCATTAAAACTCCACTAAATTTAGCAAACTTATACTTGGTTTAAAGTTATGTATCTACTCTTTACAATCATATAAAAATCACTCAAATCAAACATCTATAACTCCAGATAATTGGTCCAAAAGTAGGGTACTCGAAACTGTCCAATCAGACCTCTGGAAAAGAATTTGAAAAATAGTTTCAGGTACCCTATTTTGGGACCGATTATCTAGAGTTATAGAGATCTGATTTGAGCGATGTTTATATGGTTGCAAAGAGAAGATGCATATTTTTAAACCTAGTATAATTTTTTTGAATTTGGCGGAGTTTTGATGGGTCAAACGTTGAGCCAAAATTGAGATAAAAACTGAAAAAAAAAAAATATGGTCTTTAATTGACACAAAATGAAAGTGTATGTCCTTAATTAATACAAATCAAAATTAATGTCCTAAAATAAAACAACTATTAAATTATATGTCCTGTTTGTAAATTTTTCCCTTTCAATTTTATCTAATGGACTGTATTTGTCTCTACAGTTTAAATGACCAAACAATCATCTATTTGACTAATTTTTTACAGAGATGACTCTTGAGAAGGAACTTAAAAATTGAACAGTTCCGATTATCAAACTGCATTGCCAGGTATTACAAAGAAAATGTTCTTACTTTTCTTAAAGTAAGGACATATGATCCTAGTCTTTTAGATGTCAAATTAAATAGTGGGCATATCTAGTTCTGTGTATAAGATGAACTCTTGGCTTCAATTTTTGACAAATTAGAACAAACTAAAAAGAAAAATGTGGTACCATTCTTTCTGGGTAGGGCATATATATTAGTCAAACAATCGATATGTATAAAGAATTAATACTTGTGATTTGTGAGGTGTCAAACTCAACCACTATTCTACTAGTCTACTAGTGTGGGATGTATGGGAATGAATCATGAAGCCTACAAATTCATGGCAAGCACGTTCAAGAGGTGGCCTACCACATAGAAAACAAAACAAACAAACAAAGTACGGAACTGATGACCTTTGAAAAAAAAAAAAAAGAGTTCCAAACTTCCAAGTCGCACCAGACCATGTACAATGGCCACAACCATGATATATATATAGAACTTGGCCTTTATCCTTGCATTCTATATAACAGCAGGCAGTTTCCCACCAAAATATTAAGCCTGAATTGTCAACAAAATGAGTAGGAAATATGCAAGATTGTGTGGTGGCCGTGCTACTGTTTGTTTCCCAATCCATTCTGTGTCTTTTCGATCAAAACCCACCTCTAGATCACGTTCTGTCAAAGCTGATGATCATCATCAAAAAACAGAGTTTTTGAGCAGTGGCAGAGATGGTGGCTTCAATGCAGACAGCAGAGGAGAAAATGGGCATGAAATTGGGAACAAGATAATGGTGGTTGTGGACTCAAGCTTTGAAGCTAAGGGAGCTCTTGAATGGGCACTGTCCCACACTGTACAGAGCCAGGACACCATTGTACTTGTTCATGTTGCTCAGCCCTCTAAACAAGGTGTGAGGCTGACATTCTTCTTGGTCATAATAATTATGTTTGTTATTGCAGAAATATGTGAGGCTAATATAGTAAAAGTACTATTGGTTTAGGTGCAGACTCAAATGGGCAGCTTCATTCAAGGGCTTTTGAACTTCTTCACTCTATGAAAAATGTGTGTCAAAGAAGAAGGCCCGGGGTAAGTGTATCAAATTGTTTTCTTTTCCCAAATTTATTTCTGTATCAGAGAAAAACTAGTTATGAATCTTGCTTACTTTATATTTTCAAAATTAAATTTTTGGTGAATATACATCACTCATTGAGATGGTAACTATATGCATACAAGTAGATGTTATTATTAAACAAATGTGAAAGGGTTCCAATATTGAATGCTTTGTATTGACTATTGAATAGGTGCAAGTGGAGGTGGCATTGCTTGAAGGGAAAGAAAGGGGACCAAAAATAGTGGAAGAAGCAAAGAGGCAAAGGGTGTCTCTACTTGTTCTTGGGCAGAAAAGAAAGAGGTCGATATGGTGGAAGCTAGTGAATAGGTGGACAAGGAGCAGAGCTTCCGGCGAGGTTGTGGACTACTGCATACAATATGCGGCATGCATGACGATTGCAGTGAGGAGAAAGAGCAAGAAACTGGGAGGGTACTTGATCACCACCAAACTTCACAAGAATTTCTGGCTTCTGGCTTAGTTGAAAATGACTCTTTTATTGGGTTTTCTTAGAAAATGGCAATGTTAGTAGTATCAAAGTCTTTCGTATAGTGGTGACTACAATGCTTGTAAAGAATGAATATCAATGAAAGCTTGCGACTTTAAAACTTCATCCAGTGCATGATTAAGCAAGCCATGGTTGGAGGTTTGAAGAATTTTTAAAGATAAAGACATCTTCATTAGATTAATGGAAGGAAGTTTAGGGGACCTAATTGACTTTGCATTATATGTGGGGCGTCAACTCTTGGTGGTTGACACCAACTACATAGCAGCGTGAATCTCTGAAATTCTAAGGAACATCATATATAAGTTAATCCCCTTCCCATTTATAATTAGTTATAGTTATAAGTTTTTTTTTTTTTGAGAAGCTTTAATTATAAGTTGAGGTTAAGCATAAATTGTAAAATAAACAGCTTCTCTGTATCTCTATCTGTATTCAGTACTAGGTCTTAACAGTGAAAATCTGCAGAAAAGCGATTGAAATCAGAGCAGATGATTGAATATAATTTAGAGAAATGATTGTTTGAGGACCAACCTTGTTCTCAAGGCCAATCAAATGAGCCCATAATGGGGTCCACTATCATATTCAACTGTACAAAGAGTATACATGGAAGCCTTTGATTTTCTTTAGGCATCCCAGAAAGAAGCAGTGTTAATAGATCAACAACTCCTTGATCACCTTGTCTGACCTTTTTTCTATTTGTCACTTTCTTCCCAAATTCTGAAATCTTGTAAGTATGAATCAATGAAGAGGTAACACTAGTATACAAATGTCATGTTCAGACTCACTTCAAAACTCTTTGATGTGACTCAAAAGAATAACCATGTCTATTTGCAATCCGGTGCAGCTGATCGTATCCTGCAAGTACGCCAGCCCCAGCAACACCTAGAAGCATATTTGCAGTAACTCCTCGGAACAATGCTGTGAAACCCTCAAGTCGAACAATCTCACGAAATGCATGCAAAGCATTGTGATACTTTGAGGGTTGTCCTGAGGTTAGCATCATTCTCCGCCGAACAGTATCAAATGGATAGGCACAGACCCCAGAGACTGTTGTGACACTCCAACCAAGCAAGAAACTAGCCAAAAAATTCCCCTGGAGAAATTCAAATGATTTAACTTTGAGGATTGGGATAAAGGATTATCAAGAATGATGAGACAAATTTCAATCTAAAAGTAATCACAAACATATTTTACATCTCTCTCAAAGACTTGCACTTAGATGTTCAAAATCTTTTGGCCAACATTAAAAATCATTATAGATCATTATTCTAGAGGGAGCCACCACAGTATGTTTCCTACGTATCCATGCAACTACTATGAATGCACTACAGTCAATAATGCATGCTTTTGTCATAGGTTGATATGCAAATACACTCCCCATTGAATTATACAGATAACATCGAGCATGTTTTTCCAGAAACGGCAATGCTTACCTCCAAAGGTCCAACCAAAACAACAGGCTTCATGGTGTCGTAAATTCCAAAGTACATGCCTCGGTACATCGTAATTCCGATAATTGAAGCCCCAAAACCTCGATAGAGACCCACTATTCCATCACTCGACAAGGTTTTAGTGTAAACGTCTAGAAGCCCTTTGAACTGGCGTCGACCACTCTCCCTTCCATCAGTGCCTAGCCTTGTACGCGCATAATCTAGATGATAAAGAAATATTGAAGTAGTTGCTCCAGCAGCACTTCCTGAAGCCACATTTCCAGCAAACCGCTTTATGTATCCATCTTTCTCTTTTGAGCAGCCAAAAATGCTTTTGAAGTAACCTTTAAAAGCAAAGTTGAAAGCCTACATATATTACAACCTACGAATATTACAAATGGGTTTGCTGATAACATTTGTAGGACTGTAAAGTGTAAATCAAAAAATGACATACGTTTGATTTAACATAGTATAATAAATATTCCCAAGTTCCAAGTGACAAAGCAGAATGATCAAAACCTCCACTATCTTCTGTGATGCCAAGTGATGTAATTCAGAAGATGGCTAGAATTCTCTATAATTTAAGACAATTGGTAATAAATTAGGGGACTTCCTTTCCATCCAAAAACACGAATTGCTAAGATAAATATGTTCAATGTCCTGTTTTGTTAACCTCTAAGTGAAGAAAAATCCACAATATATATTTACAAGACAAATCTAAGGTCTATGGAGAACCAAAAAGGCAGAATACATTCCAAAATTAAGTTGTTACATCTTCTCCTAAACGAACCTGATATCTGAATCCACCATTTTAGTGGAAGAAACAACAAATTGACAAGGGAAGAAAAGTCTTGGAAAGTTGAGATACCTTGTGAAAATTCTCGTCTTGAGAGAAAAATAAACAGGGCAAATGCCAGAAGAGTGTTTAAGATAGTATGTCATTTCCAGCTCAAATTTTGCAAGAGAAACAAGATTTCAATGGGGGAACAGAAAGTCACAAAAGTACCTGTGTAGGAAAATATCGAATAACATTGGCCTGGTGGCCTCTCCAAAAGGACAACACGCCTTCCTCTCTAAAGACCCTTCTAAAGCAATCACCAACACCCTTATAAGGTCTCTTAAGTTGTCCTCTTTTTATCATTTCTCCCTGATTCTGCAACAGAAGCTTCACTCTCTCAATGGGTGCCGCTGCACTCTTTGACGCCAATGCTGCTACTCCTCCCATTACAAAATCTACAGAAAACTTCTCAGATTGTGTTGCCATTGCCAACCTCTCTCTCTCTCTCTCTCTTGGTCTCTTTAGCCCTAAAGAGCCAAACAAAAACAGAAATGAAATTGTTATCCAAATGGGTAAAATTGGTGATTGCATGCATTACTTGCTAAACCAAAAATTGTGGACGCAGTTTGTGGTTGTGCTTGAGTTTGTTTGAGTTTAATATGCATGACTTCATCACTTGCGACATGTTATTTCAATCAAATGGGTGCAAAATATACCCCTTCAGAATTACAATATAAAATGATGTAAACTGAGAATTGAGTAACTCAATGTGAAGAAGCTGGACAAAGGGTGCTTCCTGAACACAACCAAAGCTTATCGCACACCCAGTTTGTGGAACAAAACAGATATAAGGCTGAAACTGGAACAAAACATCACAACCAAACACAAAAAAAACCAACAACATCCAATCACATTTTATTTGGGTCAACAAAAAAACAATTAAATTGATTTTTCAAAGTGGTTGTGGGAGATGGGTTTCCAAAGAGAGGATTACATACCTTGAAATTTACAGAGAGACGGAAGTATTTTCAAGTATTATGGACTAAATAAGAAAGAGAGAGATGGGAGTGGGTGGTGGGTTTTGTGCGGCAGATAATGGTGGGTACTCTCTCACCACCCAAAGACAAAGACAGAGACTTTAGATTCTGAACCAACAAATAAGGATTAAATGGGTTCAGAGGAATCGCAAATGGGAAGTACAATTATTGTACAATAAATACAATTATACAACATTTGATTCCCAGGTTTCATTTCAGTTCCTTTCAAGACCATCTTATCGGAAAAAGATTCTTAGACGACGACAACACGTTTCGGTCTCTGTTTATCAAATAAAACGACAGTCGTTTTTTTACTAACAATGGTGCTGTCTTTTTCCTACGTGGTTTTGACAAAGGTATAGCCAAAATCTAACCCTCCTCTACGTTAAAAAATTAGCCATTTTTAGGAAAAGTTTAACCAAAATTAAGGTTGGATGGAAAGAAACGTCCACTTCTTCAAGTCTCTCTCCAACCACTTTCTAGTGCGTTCCAACCACATTGATGATCATTATTTGAACAGGTCGTTTTTGGTTGTGTCATGTCGTGTCACTTGAAATTGATGTCCATTATTATAAGTCTTAAGAGAGGGCGTTTCCAATTGAAATTTTAATGAATTTTAAAAAAATTTACAGATTTCATAAATTCTATAAATTTTTATTGATTTCCATAGAATTCATCAAAATCTAAAGAAAAATAGCTAGAATTCTCATGGCTTTTGTTATGTGAACAAAATCCATCCAAATCCACAAAAATCCACTACTTAATAAAATTCATAAGTTTTTTAGGACATTTGGATTTTTAAGGAATCTATTTAAATTCTAGTTTGGGACACCTACATTTCTATGAAATCCATAAAAATCTTAATTGAGAATACCCAGATTTTGTTGGACTTTTAAAATTCATTAAAATTCTAGTTGGAGACACCTCATATATGAATGATGTCATATTAAAGTACACTTGTATGTTTTACCAACTACAGATTTAAAGCTAAAATGTCTATTTTTAACTAAAATATATTTCACATACACATTTATTCAAACAAATCCACTCACTAATTTGATCGATATGCTTGTTGTTTATGTTAATGTGTTATATCATTTATGATTCCACATAAAGTAATAATCAATTTTATCGATCAGATTAATTATGTCACATTGAAAATTGTCACCCAAAATTGGTTCTCTAAACACCATCTTCCCAAACTACAAACAAAGTAAGCTCTCAAGAAGGATGTTTTGAATCTAATTTATAGTGATACTTGGTGGCTTAACAATGATGTTACAATTCATGTGTCCAATACTTTGCAGGGGTTCATAAGCAAGAGGGAGTTAAGTAAGGATGAGGTTTTTGTGTCCATAGGCAATGGAATAAAGGTGGACGTTGAGTTCATTGGAGTTGTCAGATTGGAGCTAGAGTCAGGATTCCTTTTGGATTTAGTTGATGTAAAACCCATGAGTTGTCTATGTACCTTCTATGAGAAGGAATTTGGGTTTTAAAAATTTTGCCATTTCACACCCATGAGTTTTAAAACCCAAAGTCAAATTTATGATTTCATTAAATCACATATATATATATCTCTACTTCTCTCTCTTCACTCCCGCACACACACACTCTCTCTCTCTCTCTCTCCCATTTCTCTCTTCCCGACACCCCTTTCTTGTCTGCATTCTCTCCTCCGCATGCCTGCACTAGCGCATGTGGCTTCGTCCGGCAGCCAACGTCATAGGTTCTTGGCAGGTTTAATTCGCCCTCCTCCCCCTTCTCTATCTCCCTTTAGTCTTCGCTGGCCTATTCCATCACTGCTGATGCAGAACAAAGCCGAGCTTCTCCGCCGACAATCTGCGTTTTTCGGCAACATATGAGAAAGAAGGATAATAATAACAACACTATTGCAAATGTTGGATATATATATATTTCTTTTCTTTTTTTGCAAAGTAAGAGTTATGAAAAAAATTTAGAACAAAAATGTATAAATGCAAGTGGAAGTAATTTTTTAACCAAACAAGCTAGTAATTGTAAAACACTTTTAGCATCATATCTATTTTAGTCATTATATACAGTTAAAGCACTTTTAACACTAATATTTACAAAACACATAAGAATCGTTTTTTGTACCTAGAACACTTTCATAATACAGTTTACCAAACACGTTTAACTGTTTTATTTCACAGTTGATTATAATCACATCACATTTGATATTGATTATTTTTACAGAACATCAATATCAAACTAGTCGTATGACTTGTTTCTGTACCAAATGGATGTTAAGACTACATTCTTGAATGGAGATCTCTATGAAGAAATTTATATGAAGCAACCAGAGGATTTCATTCAAGAAGGGAGAAAAAGTTTAGTTTGCAAAGTGAAGATCATCCATTTATGGTTTGAAATAAGCATCAAGGCAATGTTATCTTAAATTTGATGAAGTAATTCAGTCTTTTGGTTTCTTTGAGAATCCAGTAGATGAGTGTATATATATCAAGCTTAGTGGGAGACATTTTGTGATTTTAGTGTTGTATGTTGATGACATCTTGCTAGCTTACACAAATTTGACAATGCTAAATCATACTAAGACTTTTCTATCTATGATTTTTTACATGAAAGACATGGGACATGCTTCATATGTGCTAGGCATAGAGATTACTTGAGATAGAGAGAAAGGGATTCTAGGTTTGTCTCATAAAGGTTACATAGAAAGAATACTTAAGAGGTTCAATATGAGTAATCGTATTGGCAATGATGTACCTATGGGAAAAGGTGATAAGTGAGCAAGAAGAAATGTCCATTGACTAATCAAGAGAAGAATGAGATGCAATCAAGACCCTATGCCTCTCTGGTGGGAAGTTTAATGTATGCTCAAGTTTGCACTAGGCCAGATATAGCTTTTGCAATTTCAGTGCTAGGCAGGTTTCAATCAAATGCAGGATTAGCTCATTGGGTTGTAGCAAAGAGAGTGATGAGATATTTGCAAAGAACAAAATAATATAGGTTATGTTATAAGAGAGAAAGTTGCTTGAATTGGTTGAATTTACAGATTCATATTTGGCTGGTTGTCCAGATTCTAAGAAGTCTACAAGCAGCTATGTATTTCTGTTTAGAGGATGAGATGTTTCATGGAAGAGTGTTCAACAATCAACAATGGCATCCTCAACAATGCATGTTGAGTTTGTAGCATGTTATGAAGCTATTATCCAAGCAGTATGGTTAAGAAAGTTTATTTCAAGCATGAAGGTCATAAAGAACATTGAAAGGCCTATTCAGATATGGTATGATAATAGTGTTGCAGTGGATTTCACCAAGAACAACAAGAGATCATCTGGCACTAAGCATTTGGAGCTCAAATTTTTGTTAGTAAGGAAGAAAATTAAGTCAGGGTATACACGAATTGATCATATTGATATTGGCTTGATGATAGCAGATTCACTCAACAACGGTTTACCAAATGTAGTTTTTCATAAGCATGTTGCTAGCATGAGATTTTTTTTCTAATTTTGATCTATAGAGTAAGTGGGAGTCTTGCAGTTTCTACTATATATACTACTCTTAAATAAGTCATTAAAGTTTAGTTTGAATGTTTGATTATTAAGGATTTGCAGCTTCATTGGAATATGATAAAGAATGATATGATGAAATGATTGTATCTTAAGCATTTTCATATGTAGATGATTGTGTCTAAGTAACAATTAAAAAGAAACATTGATCATTCTATTTTCCATTGTCTTGTTGACGCCTCATGTAGATGTGAGTTCTTGCATATGTAGTTTCTAAAGCTCAGGATAATGCATCAAGTCCAAAAGTTTTTAAAGCTCTATGTAAGATGTCATTTTATGACAAGAGACATGTTAGGAATTGAATTCAGTTGAATTCTATGTGCACTTAATGATCATTACTAAGCTGCATTGGTACCTATTCAACAAAGTGCTCAATGTTGGCATGAAGTTATTGTTTAACATACCTACTGTGGTCTCATAGTGGCCTAAAGATTGTGGCCTAAGTAAGGATCAAGAGCTTAACTAGGATTACACCTTAAGGCCTATATGGTTTTGTGTTAACTGTTTACTAAGACTAAAGGGATTCTTATAAGTTAAGAATAAGAAATTAGAGTTCTAGACTAATAAGGTAGTTCTATAAGTCCAGTTATAGGTTAGACTTATAGGCTATACCTCTATTTAAGGCTGAGATCCCCTTGCACGCAGAGATCATCACAAAATCCAACTTACTCCCTATAAGGTAGATTGTGTTAAGGTCCTGCAAGTGTAAAGAAGATACTCGGCATGCAAACGACATCAAATGGATGCTGCCATGGTTAACTCTGGTATGTGTTATTTTCATATAAGTTGCAGAAAGTTAACATCACCGACACCAATTACAAGTGGACCAAGTGTGAAGCTACCCAAGCTTCCCAAACCACCTAATCAAGCTTTCCTTCCAATTTCCTTTATCTTTACACACACAAAGACTGAGTTTTATCAAGGCAGTACAAGTGCCCATGTTGCAGTTTTGGGCTAGATTTTAAATCTAGGTTCTATCTTAGTTAATGAATTTGAATGATTGCAGATGAGATTCTAAGTTTTGCTACTCTTTGTTTTTGTTTTTGTTCTTGGTTTGTTTTTTATACATTTATTACTTTGGTAGTTTGGTGTTGTGTTTGGCAGCATGCAACCTATTTGTTACTTTGGTAATTTTTACTTCTTGAGGCTTTGGTTTTTAGTTCAAGATGCTCTAAGAGTCTAAGGCAAGGGAGGGATCGTCAATAAGTGAGAAATTATGTAACTTATGTTTGCATTTGCAGTTTGTCTATTGAAAATATTGTAATTTGTTGTTTGTGTTGCTAACTGCTAAGCTTTGTTAGGAATGTGGAAAAAAAAAAAAAAAACCAATTGGGCCAAACCTCAACCGACAAGTCGAATACTCGACCATCAAATGACCCACAATATTAGGTCAATTGTCGGTTTTGCGAATTCAGGATAGTCGATTTTCAGGTGAGTCGGTTGTTTGGCCGATATAGGCCTAACCTCCCAGTCTTACTTGAGGATAAGGAGAATAGGAATTAAAAATGGGCTAAAGATAAATATTGGATTGGCTAGAAGTAAATTATGGCCTAAACTAACTACAGTTCACCTTGTCTATTGTCAACATAAGCCCCAATCAACAATCAATTGTAATTTTTTTTTGTTCGAAGCAATAATCAATTGTATTTTATTGGTCAAATCAATTGTATTAAAACATATTTTTGCCTTCACATTTTTGCAAGGTTATGAGCCACCATGTTCGATTGTTGGCTTGCTGCATCACTTCACAGTGACATTGACTGGTGAGTGATGACTAGCTACCAAAACAAGGGACTCAACCTCAACAACAGATCTGTTACAACCCAAATGTAATAGCTTGAGCTTAATTAGGAACACATACAACAATAGTTAATCCATAATTTGAGCATTAATTACTAAATGGGTTGGGGGTAACTTAAATAGTTAAACTTGGAAATGCATATTATTATATGCATGGCAGGAAATTAATAATGTTCTTTGGAATGGTGGGACTGAAGCAAATAACTATTGCTTTATATATGGAGTTATTGTAAGAATTCTTTATGGACTAATCACTTTGCATTAGGATACAACAACTTATCATAACTTATAATTCAAGAAGGTGTTGTAATAAGATTAATCTGGATGTTACTTGACACTTAGTGGTTTTGTTTTGTCAAGCATATAGGGTCTAATAAGTAGGATTATTGAAGTCCTAACTGAACATGAATAAGGAGTTCTTATTGCAGTGTGTGTTTGATTAGAGATAGAAGTAAGATCATTATGAAATAAATCTAATCTTAGCACCATTATATAAGTACAAGTCCTTGCTCTCACAATATTATTCTCTACAAAATATTTTCAGCCCCATATTAAGTTGCACTAAGGATTGTAGAGAGGACAAAACTTGTTCACTATGGCATCATGTAAGTGTTATTGGTCTTTATTTAGTTATTCAATTAATCATATTGATTGTGTTTTTTGATGTTTATGGACTATGGAAAATATATGGTTATCATGTGGTATCAGAGCTATTCACACATATCTTGAAATCAATTTATTTTTGATTAATTGGCTATTAAGGAAATTTAATTGTTTTAAATAATTAATAAAAAATGGGGTACAAGTCTTAATATGTCTGCGTATACTATTAACATGAAAAAGGTCCACATCACTTATGTTTGCATATGCGGACTAGACCCACATCAAAAGAAACAAGACTAATCAGCAAAACATAGAATTTATCTTCTCTAACAATAAAAAAGGTTATGGGAATACTTGTTCTACAATTGGGGCTAAGAGTTTTTCGGATTCAATCTCATTGAAATCAACCATTTTTTTTTCTTCAATTGGTTGACTCGTTATCCCCATTTATGTGGGATTAATTGTTCTGTTGTGCAAAATCCTTATCTTCTTTGGTTTATGTTTGCAGGTGTTGTGCATAAGGTAAGTAGAAATTTAAAACTTAACTTCCAATTTGTTTTTCATTTTCTAGAGGCATACACGGAGTGCTAATATATATGTTTTTAATTCTACAAAAGCATGATGCCCTTTGTGTGTTTTGCTTACAGATGGATTAATTGATTGTATATATATATATATATGCTGATTGCAAGCTGTGAACATGAAATTTTGATTTTGGGAATTTTGATTGAACTAATATAATGTTTATTTGTTTGCAATACTCATTGAATACTGGTTGTATATGATTCTTGCTGCATATTTTTTTACAAAGATTAATCTTGCTTGCTTATGGCTACTGAACTGCATATACTGCTCTTCTATAATTATTCTTGAGTTTTCATCATCCTGTGATATTAGTTTTTTATTATAAAACATTTTAAGATTGTAATTCACATACATGAGAAAACTTCAGCCTTTACCTTGATTACATAATAAGTCTAGAAAATTTAATAACTTTTGTTACCAAAGTAATGACCTTATTAAAACTTTCTAGATTAAAGATACATATCAAATTGTAATCATTCCTAAATTAAGTGAATGATTTTCTCAAAGGAGGTTTAAACTTTTGCTTATTTTAAGATAGGATTAGCATATTACAGTCTAGACAAAACACATATTTTTTCTGTATAAATCATTTCTACTGCCTACAGGTGTTGAAAGCTTTACAATGCTAGATGTGTTTTGTCAAAACTGATTATAAGACTTCTGCTTGAACCTTTGTGTCATTTGCTTAAAAGTGAGGCTTAATGACAGAATTAAAGAAATATTAGGTGTTTTTACTTGTTTTTCGTTTTGTTTTAAATTAAAGACTTCAAATCACTAAGTCGAAACCATTATTTTCTGTAGCATCCTTCCTTAACTTTGCCAACATAAAGCCACTTAATAGAGCCAATTTTAAGAATTAGAAACAAGACCTAGAAATCTATCTGAGCCTAGCTGAGATGAATTTAGCTTTAAGAGAGAAGTGTCCACTGCTAACAAATGATAGCACACTAGAATAGAGAACCAAGTTTGAAAAATGGTAGAAATCCAATAAGCTGTCCTTGCTGATCATGAAGAGGGCTATGAGTGAGACCATTAGAAGAGGGATCCCGAAGTGTGAGAATGCTGGAGAGTTCTTGCAAACTATAGTTGACAAGTTTATGGAATCTGAGAAGGTTGAAACTAGAAATCTTATCAGTATGTTGTCTAACATGAGATATGGTGGAGTTGGCAGCATCAGGGAGTTTATCATGAAGTTGATTGATGTTGCTGCTAGACTAAGGAACTTATACATGCAGATCTCGGACAGTTTTCTGGTCTATATTGCACTTAATGCTTTCGCTCCTCAATATAGTCAGCTGATACTCACCTATAATGCACAAAATGAGAAGTGGAGCCTAAATGAGCTGATTGTCATCTGTGTTCAAGAGGAAGAAAGGTTGAAGAAGGAGAGTGAACACACAGTGAACATTTTGGTGAAATTAAACCCTAAGAAGAATTCAGCAAAGAGTGCATAGCATGGACCTAAAAATTCTAAAGATTAGACCCCAAATCATAATGACAAAGCCTCCTCCTCCAATAATTTTGCACCTTGGAACCTTAGGGTCAACAAAACCATTGTTTTTTAAGTGTTATTTTAGCAATATGGAAGGCCACATGAAGAAGTTGCAATAGGTACAAACGCTGGAAAGCTAAGAAAGGTAACAATGTTTTCACAATCTTAGAATCCAATTTAGTTAATATATATACCTAATTTTTCTTGGTGATTAGACACTATCTCACTTGTGCACATCACAAATTCTATGAAGAGGCTGGAAAGAAGGAGGACCACAAGTAAGGAAGAGGCAAGGATTTGTGTAGGGAATGGAGCACCAGTTGAAGTTCTAGCTATAAGAGATATTAGGCTTAGGTTGGATTTAGGTTTTATTTTAGAATTAATCAACGTTTTGGTTGTACCTTCTATAAAAAGGAATTTGATTTCTCTATCTAAGTTAGTTAAGTGTGGGATGACTTTTGGCATTGATATTAATAAATTTTCCCTATTTGAGAATTCTATTTATGTTGGATGTACTGTACTTGTGGATGATTACTGGCAGCTGCAATGTTTTTATTTAAATGAAGCTGTTTTGGTTGAAAATAATGTAGGAACAAAGAGAAATTTATTTAATGTCAAATCATCCATGTTATGGCATAAAAGACTAAGCCCCATTTCTCAAGAAAGATTGCAGAAATTGGTTAAAGAAAATATTCTGCCAACTTTAAACTTCACAGGCTTCCAAACTTGTGTAGATTGCATTAAGGGAAAAATAATCAACACTAGAAAGAAGGATTCTATCCGAAGTGAACAACCCTTAGAAATCATACATTGACATTTGTGGCCCATTCCCCATTAAAACAGTTTGTGGAAACCAATATTTCATCACATTTATAGATGACTTTTCTAGGTATTGTTATATCTACCTTATTGCAGAAAAATCAAAGGCACTAAAAACCTTTAAAATCTTTAAAATTGAGGTACAAAATTAATTAGAAAAGACCATTAAGGTAGTGAAGTTAGATAGATGAAGGGAGTACTATGACAGATATGATGAAAATGGTCAAAACAAATGTCCATTTGCACTTTATTTTGAAACATATGGCATTATAGCTCAATATACCTCTTCTAGGTAGAACCTCATAACAGAATGGTGTTGCTAAAAGAAGAAACATAACCTTGCTTAACATGGTGAGAAGCATGATGAGTACCTCCACTTTGCCTAAATTTTTATGGGGGGAAGCATTGAAGACTACAAATTACATAAGTAATAGGGTACCTAGCAAGTTAGTCCACAAAACAAACTATGAGCTGTGGACTACTAGAAAACCTAGCTTGATGCAGTTGCATAGTTGGCACTGCAAAGCTGAAGCCAAGGTTTACAATCCTCAAATTGGTAAACTTGATCCTAGAGGTGTCAAACGGGTTGAGTCGGCCCGAGCACGACATGATTAGAATAGGCACGGCACAATTAAATGGGCCAGGCTGGGCCGAAGTTTTTAGCTCATCGGGCACGGCATGGCACGAGCACTGACACGAAATGAGCCCGAATTAGGCACGACTATTTTAACATTTTTTTTTTCCATTTTTAGAGAACTTTTCAACAAAAATATTCAATTTTCATGAAAAATAATATTAATATTTAATTATAAATAAGAAAAAATATCATAAGATTAGTTTTATCACTCTAAAAAATAAAAATAAAAATAAAAAAAGTTCGTGGGCCAGATTACAATGAGACATTCTCACTAGTCTTAACTAAGGATTCATATAGAATCATCATGACCTTAGTAGCTTACTTTGATCTTGAATTGCATCAAATGGATATAAAGACTGCCTTCTTGAATGGAAACTTGACAGAAGACACTTACATGACATAACCTGAAGGGTTTATAGTTCAAGTCTGTGAAAACCAAGTTTTGAAACTCAAAAAGTCCGTTTATGGACTGAAACAAGCATCCAGACAATGATATCTCAAATTTGATATTGTTGTCACATCTTTTGGTTTTACATAAAACAAGCTTAATGAATTTATTTATCTTAAGGTTAGTGAGAGTAGATTTATTTTTTTGGTTTTGTATGTGGATGATATCTTGCTGGCTAGTAGTGATCTAAATTTGCTTCATGAAACCAAGAATTTTCTATCTAAGGAGTTCCAAATGAAGGACTTAGGGGAAGCTAGTTTTGTGCTTGGCATTGAGATACTCAAAGATAGGGAAAATGGTCTTAGGCTTATCACAAAAAAATTACATTAATAGAGTATTTAAAAGGTTTTCCATGGAGAATTGCTCACCTGGAGAAGCACCAATGCAGAAAGTAGACATGTTTCACAAAGGTTAGTGTCCTAGAAATAACCTGGAGAATGATCAAATGAGCCTTATGCTTCCCTTGCAGGCAATTTAATGTATGCAATGGTATGTACCAGACCAGACTTAGGCTATGCAGTGGGGATTTTAGGCAGATATCAAACCAATCCAGGTTTGACACATTAGACTACAGACAATAAGGTGCTTAGATATTTGCAAAAAACAAAAGATTATATGCTTGTGTACAAGAAAATTGATGAACTTGAGATTATTGGATATTCTGATTCTGATTTTAGCAAGGAGCAAAGAAGATGGGAAGTCAACTTCAGGTTTTCTATTTATGCTAGCTGGAGGTGCAGTGGCATGAAGAAATGGCAAGCAAACCTTAACTACTACCTCAACTATGTAAGCTTAATTTGTGGCACTTTATGAAGCTGGGACACAAGCAGTATGGTTGAGGAACTTTGTTCAAGCAACTCAAGTTGTGGATTCTGCAACAAACCCGATGACTCTTTATTGTGACAATGAGGCTGTAGTATTCTTTGCAAAGAACAACAGAAGATCTACAAAGTCTAGACATATAGATCCCAAGTTTGCTGACTCATTCACCAAGGCTATGCCTATAGGAGTTTTCAAGGAACATGTTACAAGAATGAAAGTTTTAGAGTCTTTTGATGTTATAGACTAGTAGGAGTTTTCTGGTTATTCTTTTATCAAACCTTTGATTAATTTTAAGTTCTTGATTGTATACTAACATTTCCAAAGATGTTGTTAAAGTGCACTTTCAAATTAAAGATCTTTTGTCGGTTTGTTATCTTGATTTCAATTACATCTCAAGAACCTTATTATATTTTTGTTGCATTTTTTACAGAAATATAATTTTGATTTTAATTGCTATTGAATGTTCATGTACGGTGTTGTTCAGTTTAGATTCTGAAATGCAGTTTCATTTTGAAACTTACCGGCTTTGTTGAAGCATTTAAGGCAGATTTTCTTTAATTAGAATCATAAGGTGGACTGATGTGCATTAGGTTTTGAATCACTTAAGAATTAGCACATTGATTTCATGTTTATACAGGTGACTTTTGAAATTACTTGTTTTACATTGGTGTTTATAGGATGCTTGCTTTTTTAGTACTACAAGATCTGTTCTATGGTTCCATGTTAAACCAGTAATTGATTAAATCATATTTAGGTTTTTTCTTTTGCGGCTCATGTGATTACTAAGGATTTTTGGTCCGTTCTTTATGGTGTACTTGTTGAGCATTGTGAATTAGTCCAAGTGGGAGAATGTAAGAATTCTTTATAGACTAATCACTTTGCATAAGGATACAACAACTCATCATAATTTATAATCTAATAAGGAGTTGTAATAAGACTAATCTGGATGTTACTTGACACTTAGTGGTTCTGTTTTGTCAAGCATATAGGGCCTAATAAGTAGGACTATTGAAGTCCTAATTGAACATGAATAAGGAGTTCTTATTGCAGTGTGTGTTTTATTAGAGACAGAAGTAAGACCTTTATGGGATGACTCTAATCTTAGTACGACTATATTAGGACAAGTCCCTGCTCTCACAATATTATTATATGGAAACTATTCTCAACCTTATATTGAGTTGCACTAAGGATTATAGAGATGAGAAGACTTGTTCACTATGACATCATGTAAGTGTTATTGGTCTTTATTTAGTTATTCAATTAATTATATTGATTGTGTTTCTTGATGCACACTACTAATTAAAGGATCATATATAATGGAAACTGTTTTTCTTTTTCTAAATGGAATAAACAAATTGTATGTAGTACAACTTATTAATTTGATAATTTGTCAGATGCTGTGATATTTAAGTATCTAGTAAGTTATGCTTTCTAGCTAGTACGTGAGAACCCCATTGGCCCATAAAAGTTAGAGTGTGCTTTATGTATGCTCTTTACACACATTACATTTACATTAGCTTAATGATTTTTGATTTATCTAATTTTTTGTTAGGATGATCTTTTAATAGAGATCTAAAAATAAACAATTCAGATTGTTGAAATCATATATGGAATGAGCTCCATTTAAATATTGTGTCAAAAATAAGATGTCACCGATTTTTCTCCGTATATATATAGGAGTGCTCTAAAACTAACTGGTTAGTAAGTTAATATGAAACTAACCATACTTTTGAGATCACCACATAACTAATCTCATAATTCAAATTGTCCATTATCTAGGTCATACTTCAAAGATTATCATTGCAAAAAATTAACTAAATCGGAAATCATTTAGTCATCTAATTGAGATCAAATAGTATTTTCAATAAAAGTATATAAATAGTTGTTGTTATAATCAAATGACTAAATAACTTTTGATTTTGGAGATTTTTTACAAGGATGATTTTTAAAGTAGAGCTTAAAAAATAAACGATTCATATTTTGAGATTACATTGTACCGTATGCCCAATAAGATGGTTAGCTTTGTATTAACTTACTAACTAATTAATTTTAAAGCATTATTATATATATATATGAATAGTTGTATGTATAGGTGTAGTTGAGATGCAATAACTGGTTGTTTGTTGTTAACTTGTTACAGTCTTATGGACACCCCCACCCTATCCTACTAGGCTACTACTATATATGCCAATTATATACCAATATTATGCAAATAGCAAACAAACTCCACCTTAGAATTTAGATCCATGCAGCAGAGCAACCCAAGGATATGATGCAAAAAACAGCTGGCTTGGGCACTCATTTAATATGCCACATCACCATTTCTCCAAAAGCCATAGACATACTAATCAACCTCTTCTATATACATATTTCAATGTTTTATTTCTATCTTTTAATTGATGGAATGTACTGGGGTTCAGTCCATTTAAAAAGAAGTATATGATGGTTCATTTGCAAACTCAGTCTTACTGGTTGTCATAACACACCCACAAACAAAAAAAAAACTTGAAACCTTTATTAAGAACAAAATTCATTTGATTCATCCCTTCAATTTTTTTAAGAAGAAAATTGTTATTCGACAATAAAAAAGAGAAATTTTTTTATTCATAAATCAACATAATAAATATAATTATTGGATAGTCAAATTAGAAATATAAACTTACCTATAACTATAAGTCTATAACGCACCCAAATTCAATTCCTCTTTTTTCAAAAAAAAAAAAAAAGGTAAACATAGTAAATTCAAAAAACAGAATTTTCATGGGAAAATATTTGGTAACTGATATTTGGTCAATATGGAAACTATATAAATTGAGTAAATTACATTACAACCATCACATGGTCTCATGACTCTCATGTGATGGGCCTTGCTTTGTAATTGTGATTGTATTTTCCCTCCCCCCAAACAGACCACACCATCTGCAAGTAATAGTAATATTGCTATCCACATTCGAAAAAACAAAAGGTCTTTCTTTGGTTAATATCACTTACACATTACACTCAGTGACACGGATCAGAATCACATCACTCTTTGCACATCTTTCTCCATATAACAGCTAAACACTCTGATTCTTGTCCTTCTCTTCCATTCTTCGATTGATTCAGAGCTGCCCGCCACAGAGTGAGAGACATAGAGAGAGAAGAGAAAGGAAGATCATGATTCAAAGTTGTGTCCTTTTGTGAGTTTTTGCATAGACCATATATCCTAAAAGCTGTGTGTTCATCGCTTTTTCAATATAGAAGAAGACCAACATTGGCGTGTGCCCAACTAAGCCAAACTGTTTTGATGGGTTCCTGATCGAATCTGGGACATGGGTCGGTGCCAATTCCTGATTTGGTGGTGAATTGTGGAGGAAATTACTCAAAGATGCGGCGGCGGGCGGCCGAGTATCGGCGCCCGGTTCGAAGGAGGTTTTCGTATTGGATCTGGGCTCTCTTTGGACTCTTCTCTATTGCAGGCCTGGTTTTGTTTGCCCTTCACCATAATCAGAATGAAGATCGGGTCGAACAGCCCCTACTGGTATGATCACGGACCTCCCATGTGCTGCTTTTATCTGTTTCTTGATTCAGTTTCTCATTGATTCGATCAACTGTGTCTGTGTGTTTATTCAACATTGTAATTTCATATTGTTGGATAGGATTTTGATATGTTTGAACTCTGTGCTTTGGATTTGTTTGAGGCTTTTGATGCTGTATTTCTGATCAAGTGTGGGAATACAGAATTGGGTTTTTTCTTGTTTTGTTTAGATATTCTGTTGTGTATTAAAGTTTTGATTTTAGATTTTTATTTTCTAGAATTTGATGTTCTACACTAAGCTGCAGGATATTTTGAATGGATCTCTAGTTGGTTGGCTAATTGAATTATTCGTTATGATATGATCTTATTGGGTTCTAGACTTCTAGCGGCCAATCATAATACTATGTTTTTATTACCAAATCTGCGATATATATTTATAATTAGCAGTTCATTATGAAGCTAGGGACCATATTTGGCCGGAAGACAACAAACTTGTAAGCTTGGAGTTGTATGGAGCTTCCGTTCTCACTAGTTCAATGTGTAGAACTGTGCTTTTATTCGATGATAATCAGGATTTAAACTACTATTTCTGTTTTTGGGTAATAGATTTATCTATTTAATATGTCAAGAGAATTTCTTGCTTGCCTCGCCCCTATAATACATTGCAGAATTTGAGTTATATTAAGGTGGATAAAGCAGATGGGTAGCATGTACTTTGTTCCCGCCATTGAAAAAACATTAACCCATATGTATATTTTCCTTTCTAGCCTTGGTGTCATTTAGAAAACATCTTTTTGTACACGGAATTGTTATTCGTGTTTTTTTTTTCTTATCATTGCTTTGTAAGATCCTTTGAGTCTCGTTGTCAAATGAGAAGTGAGTGTCATTTATTCATGATTCTAGAAGACCACCTTGTCAACAAATAACAATCACACGTGAAACTGAAAATTTCTCCTGAATATGGTTCTGTGTCTTGTACTAGGGAATCCTTTTGACAAGGCCATCTGATTGTAGATGGCCTTATCAGAATTGTGCAATGTGGTGGTGGTCTTAAAATACTGTACCTTTCAGTTACAACAAATGCCTTTGAGCCTCTGTGGTTTTAGAGAATTAGAAGCATTCCATGCTATCTACCTTTGCAATAACAGAATTTCATTGTTCAGTTAATGATACTTCATTTCATCCATACTTTTTCATGTCTTAAAGAGAAAATTTCAGTGTTAAGCTAGCTTGGATTATCATTATGGAATTGTGGCGTTATCCCATCAGAGCCACGAGTCTCGTTAACTTGACCTCAAAAAACCAGTCACCCTGTACTTATAGAAGTAATTTGAAAACTAATGCCAAAACTTAGATGGCCTATGGAGGCAATATCTCTACATTTGTAGTTTAATCCATAACAGATGATGAATAATCTATTAATCATTTTTCACACCAAATCACTTGGTTTAGAAAATGTTATATATATATATATATATAAACCATTTGGTTTAGAAACATCTTGAGGAAGCTGATGCATGTCAAGAAACAGCACCCTGTGTTCTTATGCCAATAGCATTTCTGATTGATGTTTGTTATATAAAATGGTTTCAATATCTTTGGTTTCATTTAGTAGTGTGGGAATTGAAAGTGAGGCTCTGAATTGTTATCATGGTCATGGAGGATCTTTCTAACATTACATACTCATGGAGGATCTTTTGTCAGTTTGATTTACCTGTGGACTGGACCTTTTTGCCCTGATCACATCTCTCTTTCTCTTTAGTATAATGCTTTACAAAAAGTATAATTCCTCCTAGGATGTTTTAAATTATTAATTGACTGTTATTACTTCATGTTATGGCTTGTCATATTTCAAATTAATTGTTTGATGTCTTACTTGGATGTGGCTCTCTTTCCAGGTGAGAAATGCAGGACTTGAGGAGGTTGCTCGTGAGAGTTTAAATCTTACTGAAGAAATATTGAGTGCTAGATCGTTTTCCCGGCAGCTAGCTGAGCAAATGACACTCGCCAAAGCTTATGTTATTATTGCCAAAGAGCACCATAACCTTCATCTTGCTTGGGAGCTTAGCACAAAGATCAGAAGTTGTCAGCTTTTGCTATCAAAAGCTGCCATGAGGGGGGGGCCCGTCACATTAGAGGAAGCAGAGCCAATAATTAAAAGCTTATCTTCTCTTATATTCAAGGCACAAGATGCACATTATGACATTGCAACCACAATAATGACAATGAAATCTCATATTCAAGCCCTTGAAGAGCGTGCAAATGCAGCAACAGTTCAAAGCACTGTATTTGGGCAACTAGCTGCTGAAGCATTACCCAAAAGCCTCCATTGCCTAAATGTCAAGCTTATAGCTGATTGGCTTAAAAAGCCATCTCTGCAAGAACTTGCAGATGAGAAGAGGAACTCTCCCAGACTCATGGACAACAATCTCTACCATTTCTGCATATTTTCAGATAATGTGTTAGCTACCTCTGCGGTTGTCAACTCTACTGCCTCCAGTGCTGACCATCCAAAACAGCTGGTCTTCCACATTGTCACCAACGGAATCAACTATGGCACAATGCAGGCTTGGTTCCTCAGTAATGATTTCAAAGGTTCCACCATAGAAGTTCAGAATGTTGAGGAATTTTCTTGGTTTAATGCCTCTTATGCTCCTATTGTGAAGCAGCTCCTTGATGCAGATTCACGGGCTTACTACTTTGGGGGATATCAAGATTTGAATGTTGATCCAAAGTTGCGGAACCCTAAGTATCCATATTTGCTCAATCATCTTCGATTTTACATCCCAGAGATCTATCCGCAGCTGGAGAAGGTAGTTTTTCTTGATGATGATGTTGTTGTCCAGAAGGATCTGACCCCACTTTTTTCATTGGATTTGCATGGAAATGTGAATGGAGCAGTGGAAACTTGTCTTGAAGCATTTCATCGTTATTATAAGTATCTCAATTTCTCAAACACAATCATCAACTCGAAGTTTGACCCACAGGCATGTGGATGGGCATTTGGTATGAATGTTTTTGATTTAATTGCTTGGAGGAAAGCGAATGTAACTGCATGGTATCATTACTGGCAGGAGCAGAATGCTGATGGGACACTTTGGAAGCTGGGCACTCTTCCGCCTGGGCTTCTAACTTTTTATGGTCTGACAGAGCCGCTTGATAGGAGATGGCATGTGTTAGGATTGGGTTATGATCTGCATATTGACAACCGGCTAATTGAGAGTGCGGCAGTTATTCACTTTAACGGGTACATGAAGCCATGGCTGAAGTTGGCCATTGGTAGGTATAGACCTCTTTGGGAGCGGTATGTAAATCAGAGCCACCCATATCTCCAACATTGTATCACAAGTTAAAATGTGCTACTTCTTGATTGCTGGAAATTCATGCGATCTTCAATACTCTTAAACTCAACCTGTGTGTGTATGAATGTGATCGCATTTATGTAGACTCAGAAGTAGAAAATTCTGACTTTTATTAGGCAGTTTTCTTTTTTCTTTTGCATCATAGTGTTCTGAAAGAAAAAGAATTGTTTTTATACATTAGAAAGTTTAAATGTACTAGGTGAAGAGTTGTGAAAGCTAGATTCATTTTTGCCTGATGGGGTTTTCTTTTTTCCCCCTCTGCACGCTGTAGAATTATTTGTTCTTTATCAAGTATTGTAATAATTTGTCAGCCTCATTTAAATTATTATGCAAACGAACCATTATTTTCAATTATCCGATCTGGTTTTCATTATGAGATTGTTTTTAGGATGCTAGGATGCTTACTACTGCATTTCCTTCTTTCAAGAATGCAAAATTCTACCAGAATGAAAAGTCATCCTACCAAATTGATCGATCGAACGCATACTGGATAACTAGTATCCAAAAGATATCCCATCTTGAATTTCCCATTACTTTTCATTTGCTCATTTTTCTCAGACCAGAACCAGTTGAAAGAAAGCTTCAACTTCTCTAACTCCTTTCTCTGATTTTTTTTCATCACCACCACGTTTGGTTGATGAGTCCCATTTGGCAGTTTCTTTTTGTAAATAACAATTGTGTTTTTTTTTATTTGTAAGGTTTATTTGAAGTTGCATGTGCTGGGATTCGGGGTTTAAATTCTCTGTATTTGTATGATCACTCATTCATGTAAGGAGACACTGACTTAAGAAACAAGAAATTGAAAATGTCAAGTTAATCGATCATATGCAGTCCTTCCCGATCGAAACAGATAACAGATAAGGCTTTAATAATACGAGAAGCCGTATGAAATCAACCAAGTTAAACACCAATATTACATTGTATTATTAAACATACAATACAAGCATGCTGAACTTTCCAACTGCACCATATTATATGAACATGGCCACCCTGCCACCCTTTATGTTTATTTGCATTCTTATTACTTGTATGAACTTTGACCAAAATTGTAGATTCCGAGTACTATTCCATTAGCTCATTAAATATTCAGGAGATCTTTAAAATCCACCCTAAGTAATTTAGCTGGCAATGAATGAGGAATCATATCCCACATATTGGTTTGAGTCAGATAGTGTACCAAAATAAAAATAAAATAAAAGTACTACATATATAAGGTTTGCTAGACCTCTGTATATTCGAACGCTTTGATCAGTCCACAGCATTTATAGACCATATTAGTCCCACCATGTCTGCAGCCTCCTTACCTTCTAAGCCATGTCACATTCCTGAAACCAATAATGAGAAAGACGACGAAGGCTACTCAAAAACCTGTGCAAAATTTAGAGAATTAGTGCCAAACCTTCCCAAAGGGAAAGGCTGGATGACTGAATATCTGCTTCAATACCAAGGCTTCTGGCTAAAGCCTAACTCTGCCTTGAAAGGTGCCATGCTGGTCCAAGACCACTTCAATGCTCGACCAACCGATATATTCTTGGCCACATTTCCAAAATCAGGCACAACATGGCTCAGAGCAATCATTTTTGCTACCATGAGCAGAACCCTCTATGATGTTTCCTCTGATCATCACCCATTGCTCACCACTGGTCCCCATGACTGTTTCCCTTTCTTGGATGCATACATACACCAAAATGACTCAGTCCCAAAACTTAACAATCTTCCATCACATTCACCTAGACTGCTTTCAACCCACATGGCTTACACTTTATTACCCAAATCAGTGACTGCAGCAAATTCTGGCTGCAAATTTGTGTACATTTGCCGCAACCCAAACGATGTTCTTATTTCCAAATGGATCTTCATGACCAAGTTGAGGCCTAAAGAGCTTGTACCCCTCTCGCTACAAGAAGCATATGAGCTGTTCTGTCAAGGAGTTTCACACTATGGACCCTTCTGGGATCATGTGTTGGGCTATTGGAAAGCGAGCTTAGAATTTCCTGACAAAATATTGTTCTTAAAATATGAGGATCTCAAGAAGGAGCCTGTTGTTCATGTAAAGAGATTGGCTGAATTCATGGGCCAACCTTTTTCATTGGAGGAAGAGAGCAAAGGGGTGGTGCAGGAAATCATAAAGCTCTGTAGTTTTGAGAATTTGAGCAATTTGGAGGTTAACAAAACCAGAGTGCAATGGTTTAGTGCCCAGCTTGTTATTAACAACTGTGACTTCTTTAGGAAAGGTCAAGTTGGGGATTGGAAAAATTATTTTACAGCTGAGATGGTAGAACGGCTGGATCAGATCACAGATGAGAAGTTTAATGGTTCTGGATTGACATTTGGTGCCTAGTTATGGTCTTCAAAGTTGCTTGGTATTGTCATCACATTAATGTGTTCCACATTATGTTTTGTGCTTCTTGAGATTGTTGGTTTACCGCTGTTCTCAAAAGTTTAAACCGTTAGATATCATGTAATGGTAAAGATTTGAACTTAGAATCTTCGCTTTCATACCATAAAAAAACTTGTTCTTTCATCAGTATTCCCAAAAACTCAAGTCATTAAGATATGAACCAGCAATTATTTTATATCTAACACTAGAAAATAAATATTAATTTCAAAAGAATTGTACGCTGTAAGCCTCACACATCACAGAAAAGGGTCTGATATTGATGGAGCTCAACGTGCATATACCATGCAATTCATGCATATATGCATGCAATTCCAATATTAGGCATCTAAAATTTCAAGCCAGAAGTGGCCAACTTCTGCTCTGTGATTTGGTCAAGACGCTTGAGCATCTCAGGAGTCAGATGGTTCTTTGAGTCTCCAACCTTGCCTTGTCTGAAGAACGAATCGTTACGGAGTGTTGCACGGCTCCCAACATTGAAAGTCCCACTTTTGTTCACCTCCAAATTACTCATACTCTCAAAACTGCAAAACTTTATTACTTCTTGCACCACACCACCTCTCTCTTCCTCTAATGAAAAAGGATGGCCTATGAACTCTGCCAACCTCTTTACATAGCATTCTGTGTGCCTCTTCATGTCTTCATATTTCAAAAACAGCACCTTATTTGGGTTTTCCAAGCTTGCTTCCCAATAGCCAAGAACATGATCCCAAAATGGGCCTGTAAGTGTAACCCCTTTACAAAACAACTCAAATGCCTCTTCTATAGGAATTGGTGGTAGCTTACTTACATTTGTTCTTATTTTTTGGGAAAACAACCAATAAGAAATAAGAGCATCTTTTGGGTTCCTAGCAATGCACACAATTCGGGTACCCGAATCCACAATCGACTTTGGCAATGATGTGAGTGGAATGTGGGTTGCAAGCAATCGAGGTGAGGGTAGAGAGTCTAGGTTTTCGATTGGATTATCTTCGTGAACTTGGAACTCAATGTAGGGTACACAATTATGAGGATTATTTGTGAGCAATGGATGGGATGAATAATCGTAACGTTTTCGATTTGTGATTGTAAACATGAGAGCCTTCACCCATGTTGTACCACACTTTGGAAAGGAGGCCAAGAAAATGTCAGTGTCTCTTGCCCTGAAATTTTGCTGTGCCGAAATGATTCCTTCAACAAAAATCTGGGGATACCAAAAGTCTTGGTATTGGTAGTAATACTCAGCTCCCCAGCCTGCGTCTTTAGAGAGGTTTGAGATAATTTCTTTGCAATTTTGAGGGACATTCTTGTTTTCCTCTTCTTCTTGATCAGCGTAAACAGAGACAGAAGCCATAATCTAATAGAAAGTAATGAATCATGTAATATTAGTTACTTTCTTTCACACATTTTATAGTGTGTATCACTTGCTCTCATGCCATGGACGGTTCCTCTTCAACTTGTGGGTGCAATGGTTTAGTGATGTTCCCTTAATTCATGGACTTGACCAAGTCCCCAACCTGTCCCCTGTATTATTGTCCCCATTTGGCATTTCAACTAAATCCTATACTCTTGTACAAATGTAAAAATCATGGGTTGAAATTTTCATCTTAGAAAACCAAATTAAAAAAAAGAGCTGCTATTTTGCACACCTTTTTTTTTTCTTTTTACACACACTTTTCTCCTACACACCTCCTACCATCTTTTAAAATGTAAAATTTATCTTTAACACACCTCTTTCATTACCAAAATACCTTCAATCTCATTAATCTTACCAAATTTCTCTTACACATCTCACCCAATTCATTCAAATAATACACATACTCAACCCTTTTAGAGAATACACACCCCCACCCCCAACCTTACGCCCACCCGATCCTAGCCAAGAACACACCCCTATATACTAACATCGTCATCGAATCTGTCACCACCGCAGTCAACTCACCACCGTCAATCCGCCGTTGGTGGTCTCACCACCTTACTACAACACCATAGCCATTGTTGTCAACCCATAGGTATGCCTTAAGCTAAATTATTTTGATTCATATGCAAATCTAGGCTTTTTTATCAAATTTAAATTGGTTAATCCATCCCAAGACCTATTTTTTTTCCTATTTGAGATAATTTTGAGTGCGGGTTTTCTTGGTTTCAAGATTAAAATTTCAGGTTTGAGTTATAGGATTTCCCAGGTCGTTCAGCACTAGTCTACCGAACATTTCGATTTCATTTGGTAGTAAGATATCGAACATTTCGGTTTCGTTCGGTAGTAAACTGTCGAACTTTTCAGTTTCGTTCGGCAGCTTACTACCGAACGAAACTGAAAAAGTTCGACAACTTACTACCGAATGAAACCGAAATGTTCAGCAGACCAGTGCTGAACAACCTGCGAATCTGAAATGAATAACCAAAAAATTCACTTTTGCACTCTAAAAAACCTCAATCCAAATCATCGCAAACTGATAAAAAATGTATTGGGATGGATTAACCAATTGAAATTAGATAAGAAAGCATTAAATTTACATTCAAACCCAAAAATTTTAGGTTAGGGCATGCCTCCAACTTCCAATGGCTATGATGGAGAGAGGATGTATGGCAGCGATGAAGGTGGGCGAGAGGTGGGTGTCGGCAATTTTGGGATAGAGGTGTGGTCCCAGGTGGGGTGTGTTTTGGTTGTAGTTGGAGGTAAGGTTCAGGATGAGGTGTATAATTGTGGTTTAGGAGTGTTGGATTTAGAATATGTAAGGAGAGTTTTTTTATTTTTATTTTTTCAAATAATGTGAGTTGTGTTGTAAATATATTGTTATATGTGGCTATCCCTGTAATTAGTTGTAGGGGCATACTAGTAAATATACAAAACCCAGTAAACCCTACTTCTATATAAGGATATTTATAACATGAATAAAATAGACTGATGATATTCTCTCTGCCTCCTCTTTTCCACAAACCCTAATTTTCATATACTTTTACAACACGTTATCAGCACGAGAAGCTCTTTGGATTGTGGATCGATAAACGAAAGAGGATCATCCTTCAATCTATTCTTCAACCAAGTAGGTTTTATAAAACAATTTTATGTTTATGTTTTAAAACCTTTGATTGATTGAAAAATCCTCCATGAGGCAAGAACCCTAAATTTTTGTGATTGATTTATTTGGGTTTACATATTTACATGTCTTCTTGGATTGAATGATTAAAATAAAAAGAGGAATAATTTTTGGGTGATCGGAAACCACCCCGCGCACGTGGCCAGCAGCCGCCAGCCCCCTCACCCTCGCTGCCAGCAGCAGCATCGCAGGGCCGCTGCCAGCAGCAGCCACCAAGCTGCCACGCAGGCAGCCACCTTGCTGCCACGCAGGCAGCCACCTTGCTGCCACGCAGGCAGCCACCTTGCTGCCACGCAGGCAGCCACCTAGCTGCCACGCAGGCAGCCACCTTGCTGCCACGCAGGCAGCCACCTTGCTGCCACGCAGGCAGCCACCTTGCTGCCACGCAGGCAGCCACCTAGCTGCCACGCAGGCAGCCACCTAGCTGCCACGCAGGCAGCCACGTTACTCCCCAAAGTCACCCCCACGAATATTTTAATAATTTAAATATTCAAACAATTTTGTTCAAACAATTTTGAGATATTTTTGTGTTCTTCTTGGGTATATGAATATTTTACTTGTTTAATTTTTCGCACTTGAGTATATGTGTAGAAATTGCAGGTAATTAATGAACCAGTAGTTCATACATAAATATTGAACCTATAGCTTCAATAATGCCATATAAGGAACCTGAAGTTTCCTTTATAAATTCACCATACATGATAAAACCAGTAGATTTTACATGTCTATACCATGTTATAGAACTTGAAGTTCTTATTTATTGTTTATGGATGTTATTGCCCGAAGCACTAATTATGATTATTTGTTCCTTTTAACCAAGGAATGTCAAATCTCAACAAGCTTGATTTTGTCGCCTTGGAAGTTTCCGGAAGAAACTATCTAAAGTGGACTCAAGATGTTAAGCTTCATCTGACTGCCAAGAAGATGAGATCAACAATCAATGCAGACAATGTTGTTGCAGAGTCTCTTAAGGCAAATGCCATGATCTTCATTAGGAAGCATATGGAGGAAGCACTCCAGGTAGAGTACCTCACTGAAGAGGATCCACGAGCTCTTTGGGTCGCTCTGGAAGAGCGGTTTAACCATCAGAAGACCATTTTCTTGACTGAAGCAAGACATGACTGGCAGAATATCCGTTTCCAGGATTTCAAATCCGTGAATGAGTATAATTCGGAAATCTGCCGGATCAGGTCACTCCTCAAATTTTGTGGGGAGGAGCTCACCGAAGCTGACCTATTGGAGAAGACTTTCTCCACCTTCCCTGCCTCCTGTTTGGTCCTGCAGCAACAATACAGGGAGAGGAATTTTACCAAGTTCTCGGCATTGATCACTACTATGTTGCTCGCTGAAAAGAACAACAACTTATTAATGAGAAATGATCAAGCCCGACCTGTCGGTACTAAAGCAGCACCATTGCCTGAAGCAAATGCTGTTGCTCATCGCAATTCAAACCGCGAAAGAGGATACCGAGGTCATGGAAAGGGCACGAAGTCCGACTGTAACGCCCCGATCTTAGGGCCCAAAATTACACTGAAAACCTTGTCCTTTAAACCTCTTTTCAAAGAATGAGCCATGCACTTAATATAATAAATAAATCAGAGTGTGAGCCCAAAACATTTATGTAAAATTCACCGTATAAAATCAGTTAAGTCAAATTAAAATAGGTCCCACTGCCTCGTCTTCTCCTCACTTCCTCCTCAGCCTGCTTAACCTGCAAAACACCAATAACCACGCTGCACCATATCCATGGTACACCGGGTCATTCAAACAAACAACCCGGTAAGCTCACTAGAGCTCGTATGAGTGAAATGACTTAAACCATAATCCTCAATATAATCCTTCAATTTCCATGCTAAAAATAATCCACAATAAAACCCATAAATATTCAATCACACAATAATTTCATCACAAATCATCCAAGCATCAAAATAAATCATAAATCCTCGTATTCAAATCAAATCTCATCAATAAATAATAATCATCATTCTAGCAAATTAATTGCCTAAACGTCAACTATTAACCTCAATTTCGAATCATTCACCTCAAATCATTCCCGTCTTAAATCTAATAACCTCAAAGCATAATCATCCTCATTTCCATTCTCCAAGATTCAAGCCTAGACTTACCAAGTCCTAGCCAAATCAAGTCTTAGTAAACAAATGCACACAAGAAATCAAATAACAGTTAAACTAGCTAATTTCACTCACAGTCTAACCACGCAAAAAGACCGAAATGCCCTTCTTGGCTCCTTTGCTCGGATCTCCAATCCGGCAGCATAACGACATCGGGAATAAGATTTCCCGAGCCCGTGTACCTGTTAAGACCAGACAACCAAATAAATACCAATCAGGAACACAAATAGTCGCTGAACGACCGAAACGGGCGGTAACAACCACACACGGTGGCTGCCCAACCCCAAACAACACACAACCATCATCAAATTCTCACCACCGGACCAGGAAAGGCTTCTGGAGGTTCTGAAGAGGCATACCGACGAAGAAGACCACCCAAATCGTCACCACACAAGGCGGAGCTACAGTGCACGTGGCTGCAAAACGATGATTTTGAAATGGATTCGCAAATTGGCTAAATCCTCCAACACAGAACTGAAAAGCATGAAGAGAGGAGCCAAATCGATACCTGGGTCGAAGCCAAATGTCGCCGGAAACGCTCGAAAATCGTCGGAGAAGCCGTCGGCCTAGGAACTTTCATTCGCCGCCGTGGGAGGTCGCCGGAGCTAAGGAAGAGTACAGGGAGGCTCGCCGCGACGAGGAGAGGACAACCCAGGTGGTCAGGAGTCGCGTTGTGGCCGGAAAAATGCAGATCGCCGACGAAGCTCCAAGGATCGGCCTCAGCTGGTTCGCGGATCTGGGGAGGTTTCTGGGCTGCGCCGCCACCAGGGGAAGGAAGAAGGAAGGACAGCGAGGATATCTGGGCTGGTTCCGTCGCCAGCCACGGCTGGATGCGCTGCCACGCGCCGGTGGCAGATCGGCGAAGGTGAGAGGTGCGAGAGACAGGGGCGCGGGGAGAGAGAGAGAGAGAGTGTGTGTGTGTTAAAAAAATCTGAAATTTTGGGTTTTTAAACTACTTTCGTAAAAATTACAAATTTGCCCTTTACTTCAAAAGCTCGTAACTTTCAAACCATAAGTCCAATCGATGCATGCCGCGTGTCTACGAACTCGTGGGATCGAGACCTTTCCAACGTGCCCAAAGTCCAAGGCGAAAGCCCACTAGTTTTAAAAGTCAACTTTTTGTCGCACCCAATTTAACACAAAATTTTAAAAATTAACCCAAAACCTGTTTAAATTCTAAATAAATTCCCAAAATCCTTAAAATAAATTCTCAAAATATGTAAAATAAATCTTTGAAAAATACGGGGTCTTACACCGACCGTCCGAGAAATGGAAGGAAAGGTTCTCAGAGGAATGGCCCGTATGATCGAGGCCAACGCGGCCAAGGCCCACGAAACCCGAATTCTAGTGGCCAAGGCCCACGTGGTAGGAATCGCGGCCCCTCAGCCCCAAGAACTCGAAATGAGAGGAACACTGGTCCGGCCCCTCGCCACCAGAATCAGAACCAAAATCTGAATCAGAATCAGAATAATCTATGTTACCGATGTGGAGGAACTGATCACTGGTCTCGCACCTGTCGTGCATCAGCGCAAGCTGTAAATGAGTATCACGCCAGTCGCGGAAATCGAGAGACCAATCTCGTTGAGGGATCATTTCCTATGGATACCACCTTAGAGGTCACTGATTTCCAGGCTGCTACTGGACACTTCGAGGATTAAAAACTCGATGACATGGATATGATCGGCGCTTGTGCCGTATTTATTTTCTGAATAATGTTTTTCTTATTTGGATTATTTTTGGTGATTTATGACTTGGATTATTTGTTTTTGGAAATTTTGGTTATGCTCGAATATTATTTAATTCAATTAAGTTATTTTCATACATGTGATCCATTGAATTAAATTTATGAATAGGCATGTTTTGTGGGGAAGTTTGTTGTCTGGCTGACAGTGCTACTACGCACACCATACTCCAAGATCGGAAGTATTTTTCAAACTTATTGCCTACTCATACCTCTGTGACAACCATATCAGGCCAATCCAACCTGATAGAGGGTCATGGCAAAGCCCATTTTATGTTGTCCAATGGTACCGAATTTACCATTAATGAGGCCTTATATTCTCCATGTTCCAGAAGAACGTTGTTGAGTTTTAAGGATATTCGAGCCAACGGTTATCACGTTGAAACCACTGAGGAAAATGGAGTGGAATATCTTTGCATAACCTCCAATTTGTATGGCCAGAAGCGTACATTGGAGAAATTGAAATGCCTATCGAGCGGTCTCTATATGACCACCATTAGATCGATTGAGGCAAATCACATAGTTAACCAGAAGTTAACCAATTTGAGCAGTTTCTTGCTATGGCATGACCGGTTGGGACACCCAGGTCAAAGTATGATGCGCCGTATCCTCAATTCATCACACGGGCATCCCCTTACTAATAAGGATCTTGTGTTTAGTGACACACTATGCCAAACTTGCTCGCTCAGAAAGTTGAATACTAGACCATCATATGCAAAGACTAGTAAAGACTCCATCCTTTTCCTGCAAAGGATACAAGGGGATATTTGTGGACCTATCCAACCACCATGCGGACCATTTAAATATTTCATGGTTTTGGTTGATGCATCGACAAGGTGGTCACATGTTACACTATTGTCCACAAGAAATGCTGCCTTTGCTAAACTCCTCGCCCAGATCATTAAATTGAGGGCTCACCACCCGGATTATCCCATAAAGTCCATAAGACTTGATAATGCCGGAGAGTTTACATCGAAAACTTTTGATGATTATTGCATGTCCCTTGGGATTGATGTTGAACATCCAGTTCCCCATGTTCACACCCAGAATGGTCTCGCAGAAGCGTTCATTAAAAGATTACAAATGATCGCACGAACCTTGGTTATGCGCACCAAGCTTCCAATTTCTGCGTGGGGCTATGCAATCTTGCATGCAGCCATGTTGGTCCGGTTGAGGCCCACTGCTACCCAACCTTACTCTGCGTTACAGCTGGTGACTGGGTACGAACCTGACGTTTCGTACTTACGCATATTTGGGTGTGCAGTTTATGTGCCAGTTGCGCCGCCACAACGTACCAAAATGGGTCCTCAACGAAGGATGGGCATATATGTCGGTTATGAATCCCCATCTATTATACGCTTTTTAGAGCCCTTGACAGGCGATCTCTTTACCGCTAGATTTGCGGATTGTCACTTTGATGAGACAGTCTTCCCGCCGTTAGGGGGAGATAAGAACGTCACCGTTCCTGAAGAACGACGTGAATTGACGTGGAATGTCCCCACTATGTCTCATCTTGATCCCCGAACTGCACAATGTGATAGTGAAGTGCAGAGAATTCTAGATCTACAGAGTGTAGCTCATAATATGCCAGACGCTTTCTCTGATCTAGCTAAAGTGACGAGATCACATATACCTGCTGCAAACGTGCCTGCAAGGATATCTGTCCCCGAAGGACGTGTCGTCCCAGATGGACGAGGTACGGCCATAGCGGCTAACCAGTCTTATGTCCCTGCCCAGAAGCGAGGTAGACCACTAGGTTCGAAGGACTCTTATCCCCGGAAGAGGATAAATTTGGCACAAACGAGTCCTCTTGACATCGCAATCTCAACTGATCCATCTCACGAAATAGTTCCGGATTATGGGTCCGTCCTGGAAGAGACGGTGTTGGGGGACGCTCCAACATCTGACCCCACTCCCGAGAACAGAGAGATCTCTATAAATTATGCATGCTTAAGTGAGCTCTGGAATCGAAACGAGATTATCATCGATGATATATTTGTATTCGCGGTAGCTACCGAAATCATAACTAGCGATGACATCGAACCTCGCTCCGTTGATGAATGTCAACGTCAAGACGACTGGCCAAAATGGAAAGAAGCAATCCAGGTCGAATTAGATTCCTTAACAAAGAGAAAGGTGTTTGGGCCTGTCGTTCCTATACCTTCCCATGTTAAACCTGTAGGATTTAAATGGATATTTGTAAGGAAGCGTAATGAGAAAAACGAGATTGTAAGATACAAGGCTCGTCTAGTGGCGCAAGGATTTTCTCAACGCCCTGGGATTGATTACGAGGAAACGTATTCTCCCGTAATGGACGTGATAACGTTCCGCTACCTTATCAGTTTGGTAGTTTCCGAAAAACTGAGTATGCAGCTTATGGATGTGGTCACTGCTTATCTCTATGGGGATCTTGATACAGAGATATATATGAAAGTTCCCGAAGGACTTAAGATACC
>QANW01012574.1:597258-642336 GCA_003254865.1 Dryas drummondii
GCGCGTTGCACTCTTTTTCCTTCGACCAAGGTTGTTTTTGTTCCCACAGGGTTTTTATTACTTGGCATGGTTTTAACGAGGCAACTTAGAAGCGCATAGTAGAGACAACACTAATAACATGAAATATCCAAGGGGGAGTGTTGTAAATATATTGTTATATGTGGCTATCCCTGTAATTAGTTGTAGGGGCATACTAGTAAATATACAAAACCTAGTAAACCCTACTTCTATATAAGGATATTTATAACATAAATAAAATAGACTGATGATATTCTCTCTGCCTGCTCTTTTCCACAAACCCTAATTTTCACATACTTTTACAACAAGTTGTCCTTTAAGGTAATTTTTCTTTGTATTAATTAAGTAATTTCACAAAATAAATTGGTAGAGGTGTGCAAAAAAAAAAAAAAGGGTGTGCAAATAGCAACACTAAAAAAAAAAACAAAAAAAAATTGCATTACAAATGCAAATCATGATGATATTACAAAGTGCTTTAAATTCATTTTTCTTGCTAATTAATGTTAATCTTGATATAAATCACCCATGTGCAGATTGTGCAATTCCTCATATGAGAATGATAATGACTTAATTCCATAAAGAGATTTGGATAGGGTTCATGCAACCATCTAAAGTTGAGTATTTGAGACATTATAGCACAAAATCAATACATAAAGCATGTGAATTGCCTTGAGTAATTTCCTGGATTCAAACAATGGAAGCTCTCCCAAGCAACTCAGTTTTGCACAGAAGGCCATATTCCAATTTCTGTATACCCATCCTCAGTAGCGCAAGCTCGAAACATGCCTGTTGTATTGAAAGGCATTGTGACTTCTCCCGTGGCAGATACAGCAACCAACCCTACATTGCCCTTTGGAGTGCCCTCCTCCACAACATAAGCTGCAGCCTCTTTGAGAGAAACACCTTTGAACTCCATAAGAGCCGCCACATCCCTTGCAACTGTACCACGAATTATCTCTTCACCTCTGCCCGTAGCAGAAACTGCACAGAGACTGTTGGCATATGTTCCTGCACCAATGATGGGCGTGTCCCCAATCCGACCAACCATTTTGTTGACCAATCCGCCGGTAGAAGTTGCCGAAGCTAGATTCCCAAAAGTATCAACAGCCACGCATCCTACAGTCCCAATTTGGCTATCACCATCAGCTTCTAGTGTTTCTTTCTTCATATCTTTGGGAAGGGGTTGTGTATAATCAATCTATTTACATTTGTGACAAAAGTTACCAGTCAAGACAACTCTAATGTGTGAGGTAATTCATTTTCACAAGCTATGATTTATAAACACATGAATTTAGCATGCTCTATTGGGCAAGGTAACTCAGTAACATTACTCTCCTACCTGCACTCTATTGGCTTCTTTTGCCTGCTTGAGCCTTTCAATATTCTCTGGGGTAATGAAATGACTGGAATCTACAGTCTCAACACCCTGGCAAATTGAGAAAGCATAGATAGTTATACAAGAAATTCAATAACAAGAAAACCCATTTGAAATTGAAGCATAGTGATATGAAGCATGGTAAAATTGTGACTACTAACTTGTTCCCTTGCAAACGCCTCAGCTCCATCAAATGCAAGATATATATGAGGAGTTTTCTCCATGATTAGTCGAGCTAAAGATATGGGATTGACGACAGTGGTGAGCCCAGAAACAGCTCCACATCTCTTGGTGTTGTCCATGATGCAAGCTTCCATTTCAACTGTGCCATGGGTGGTCAGCACAGAACCCTTACCAGCATTAAACTGTGGAATGTTCTCTAGCTCACGAACCTGTTCACACAAGCAAAAGAAATACACAAAGTGGACATATGCATCAAGAACAAACCAAGTTTTTTTCTTTTTTTTTTTAAATTTTATTTACAATCAGAAAATTGAAAACATTTTGTAGAGAGAGTTTGTAACTTACCACAAGCTCAACGACATCCAAAGCAGGCTTGTTGGCTTTGAGAGCTTCGACGCCTATCTCAAGGCAGTGGCGGAGGGCCGCCTCGCGAGGCTGGAGGCGCTCCGGTGGCAGAGAGCGCGGAATGTCGCCTCCGCCGCCGTGTAGTGCGATCGCCCACCCCATCTCTCTCTCTCTCTCTCTCTCTCTCTCTCTCTCTCTCTCTCTCTCTCTCTCTCGTCTTCCTTGTAGCTTGTCACTCTTTTTATCTCTTGTGACTCCCATGTGGAGGGCATTATGATAAACTGAAAGTGACCTCCATCTCCATGATTGAGGAGTGAGAGGGTGATTTTCTCTCACTCTCTCTCTCCCCTTCCTTGGAGCTTGTCACTCTCTTTTATCTCTTGTGACTCCCATGTGGAGGACATTATGGTAAACTGAAAGTGACCTCCAACTCCATGATTGAGTGGGTGGGTGGGTGATTTTGTTTGATGGCAGAAACATCCAAAATTACATTAACAAACAAATAAAATAAAAAACGTCTTTCTCGATTTCTGCTTCATCTTCTTCTTTGTTTATGTCTCTTGCTTCTTGTTCACTTCAATGACTCACTCAGTCTCTGCCCACTGCCCACTGCCAAATGACAATGAATTGTTTTTAATGCAATAGCCGCAATAACCCAACAAATTGGCCTATTAGCTCAGTTGGTTAGAGCGTCGTGCTAATAACGCGAAGGTCGCAGGTTCGAGACCTGCATAGGCCATTTTTGTTTTGTTTTTGTTTTAAAGATATGTTAGCATTTTCTTTTATTAAATCGTCAAAGTTGTTATGTTTTTTTAGTCATATACTTTATAAACCATTTCAATTTTGATTATATACTTTACATATCGTTAGTGATTTAATAACTAATTTAACGAATTAATGAATAACAAACTTAATGTTTTTTGAATTGCAATAATTTATAAACTACAAAACTAAAATCAAAACAGTTGAAGCTATAGGGATTAAAATGAAACTTAACTCAAACTACGTAGACTAAAATGAACTTTGGCCTTGTTTTAATATTGGGGCAATACTTAACATTAAAATCATAAAAGTTTATAGTTCCCCCATAGGTTAGCTTTAAGTCTTTAACTACTTTTATTAGAAAACAAAATAACACACTCAAACCTATGATCAGAATCAACACATTCCATTTTTGAATGGTTTTGAATCAATATCGCTTACTATACAGAAGAAAAATTATAAAGGATGTACACCCCAAAAAAGAAAAAGAAGAAAGTAACATATCATAAGTTTCCATCCAAGTATCCTTGCTTTTCACTTAAGATTTGGAATTGTTAGGAAATTCCCGTTTTTGTAATTCTTCTGCATCCAGAACACCCTGAATGGACAAGAAAACCAGTCAAGGCAATGATGGAAAACAAACTAACATAAATACATTTGGGTCCATAACTTTAGTTTAGAGTCCCAACCTTAATGATCATAATTGCTGCATCCTTGTTTAGAACCTCATTATACCCCCTGCAAGCAAAAATCTGCAACATGGAAATATTATAGAAGTTACTTCATGATGATAGATGAGCGAGAGAGATAAAGGTAAATATAAAGAATGTGAGACAGACTTGAACGCAATTAGGGCAACCACCAACTCCTGAGCAGTGACAAGATGTTAGAAGTTCCATAGCAGCAGTTAAGAGCTCCATAAAAATCGGTTGAACCTATTACACATTCAAGTATATTCATTTCAACAACAGAGTGAAAATGCTTATTGCTGTCCTGAGGTCAGAATCCTTTCAGGAAGCCAGACCAGAGCATCAAAATGAAACCAATTTCAAATATATTAAAGGATCATCCATGCAGGTGTGGAACTTCTCACCTGCGTGTAACAACTTAACCTATTAAATTAATTTTTTGGTTTCAAAGGTTTCATCTCATTCACCTGTACAGAGACACCAGTCCCTCCAGGATGCTGATCATATAGCAGAATCCTTTCCGGAAAATAGCGGGTGTCATCGGGATGTGCACATTCTGGAGCTAAGTCAGATAAGTTGCATATTATTCGTCTGCATGCCAATGCATCATAATGCAGTCAGACAACAACCACTAGAATTGTAAGGAACATGGTTCAAATTGAATCTCAATAGCAAATGTGTAAGGCATAACGTAAACCATGCATGCAATAAATTTATGAAAAAGTATAAAGCTGATGGAAGTTGTTATGTGAAAATCACAAATATCAGGGACACACAAAGGTACGGCATGTAGAACAGCATGTGATGCAGCATGCAGCCCTGCACGAAAATCAAGATGTTTCATCTCCACTGCTTCTTTTATTGATTGCGGAACTGGAACCCAAACTGCCTGTTTCGATGAAAAGATGAAATAGATTATATAGAGAAAAGAACAGACAAACAACAATGCAAGGTTGGAATAGCTAAATCATAGAGCCATAGACAATGTTATAGCCTATAGGTTCTCAGGTCTACCTGTGAATCATAAGAATATTTGGGAAGTACAAGGTCAACTGTTTCAAATATCTCATTGCTTCCTCTCCACAGACGATGGAATCCAAACCATGTAGTTGTTACTTTGCAAGGATCTGCTTGGGCAGTTGTTCTTGAGAACTGGATATTGGAAAGCTTGGCTGGAAAAGCCTACAACAGAATATGTAGCAGGTTGGAATTTTAAAATCATCGTAAGCATGATGAATCTAAGCTAACAAGAGAACAAATGTTTAGAGCCTGACATACAATATTACCACCAATGACATGAATATCTCTGCAATCACGGGGTTTCGTGTAATACTTCAAATCAGCTACTGTGCACCAAGCAATCTTACTTGATAAATCTAAGCTTGTGACCAGGTATGTCTTTCCTTGGTTCATATAAACAGCGCCTTCATATACCTGAATCAATATATGATTATAATGATAAAGGGATAAATGGGGAAAGAAACTCAGAATAGTGTACAAAGTATTTTACAGGTTTCCAACAAGGAGGCAAATATATTATAAATGTGCATTAAATTTTACCTGAAAGAAAGCCTTGCTTTCCTCAATCTCTTCAAGGATTTCTTTCTTTTTCTGGTCTATAACTTTGTATCTCTCAGATTCTATTGATCGGATACTAATCGAATGTGAAGGCATTTTCTAGAAGAAGATTGCAAAGAAATACGTTATGTTTGAAAATGAAAAACCTGAGGTTGTTTAAATATATACACACTTATACAGAACTCACAACATCATGCTACAAGAGAAAAATTATAAACCGGAAGAACAGTAAGATTAAAACTTGGAAAATGCAAAGAAAAAACATACCTCATGCCCAATATAGTTCCAAATTTTAGCAGAAGTATCACATGATGGATCATCACTCAAATATCCTCTATTTCTAAGAGACATTAATGCGCTGTTTAAACCAGAACCGAAAAACTTCTCATCATAAAACAAACTCAGTGGGTGTTCGAGAACAGCACAAACCAATTGCTGCTTAAGAACCTACAAAGAATAAGGCATCAAAAAGCATAAAATCATCATTGTCAACTCGATAGACACAAATTAGACATGGATAAATGAAAGAAAAATATAGATAACAGAAAATTTAAAACCTGTTCATTCTTAGAATCAACATGACAGCACTCAATTGGGCTTCCAAAAAGTTTGTTGGGATGTTTCATAAAATATTGGTCAAGTGGCCCTTCAAATGCAACATACACAGCAAGAGAAGTTCTCTCTCTCCTTCCGGCTCTCCCAGCTTGTTGCCACAAGCTATAAACATACATAGAAGAAGAAAATAATTTATGAAGGGAACAACAAATACTCAATTGAAACAATTGAAGCAATAAGTTACAGCACTGATGGGAACAGAAATAATTTGGCACTCTACCTAGCAATACTACCAGGAAAACCTAAATGAAGAGTTACATCAATGTGCCCAACATCAATACCCAATTCAAGGGCATTTGTTGCAGCAATACCACAAAGCTTTCCATCAAAAAAATCACTCTCTATTCTTCTCCTATCCTGCTCCACCAGTCAATCAATGTCAAACCAATTATATACGTCAACAAAAATCAAATACTGTCAGCAGGTTATTCAAACCAAACAATGACATTCACACAATATAGACATTTGATTGTCAGTTAAAAAGTGCATTTAAAATAACAGAAATTAATGCAGCCAACAGCCTACTAACCTGAGCGATGTAACCAGCGCGATAAGCACATATAGAGTCTACCAGATGGGGTGCTACCTCCTGAAGAATTTCACGCCTAGCACAATCATATTAATTTATTTCATCATTTTCTTTCTTCTTCCATAAACTTTATGACCATTAAACTCTCCATAACACCAGAAAAATAACAATAGCCCGAATGCTATAAATTATGTCATGTATTATTAAAATACTGAAATACATGAAATTGATGAGACTTACGTGTTGCACAACACAAGCTCACAAAGCTTGCGTGTTTTGCAAAAAGCAATGCAACGTAGTCCATGCTGTACCATTTCAGCAAAGAGGCATGAAACATCCAAAATTGGGCTGCAAATATAATTAAAGCATCAGACATTGAAGTTCCAAAGCCACATAAACAAAGTGTATATTGATTTTGCACAAAAAAAACTCAGAATTTTATGGCAGCATGTGTGTATCATATGACATGGTCATATGAAACTTAGCATTTACATCCAAGTAAGCCAGCTTGTTTGAAGCATCATATGGATTAAGCTACATGTATTTCTTCCTGATTATACATATTCTGATGAAAGGCTTTAACAAAGGCCAAACATACACAAACCACTCGAAAGTACTCTTGAAGAAGCTTAGCCAGTGAAAATACAAAAGAAAGTCATCCTCCACTCATAGTTCAGCATCGATATTCTAATAGGAGCAAGGAGGCATGTAAAATAGTCATTGTTATAGCAACCAAGCTATTCAAAATGTCCTTATAGAGACAGCTTGGTGGTAAATCCACCAAATTCAGAGGGCCCATCACATGTTCATGCCCGGGGATGCCCCTTCAATTTCCCAGCAAAATGAAAGAAAAAAAGATGCATTCAAACTAGGGTCTCCAGAGATGGGAAAACAGCATACCATTCTCATTGTTAACCTGGATTTAGTATGACATGCAGAACCACAAATCATAATTATTAAAGATCAAGTCGTTACCAGAAGAGAAAAAGCTATTCTCCTCTCTATGCGTATATATGTAGCAAGTTGTTACCTTGAACTTTTGAAATTGGCAATTTCATCAGCAGGTTTACCATTATTTGTATTATTATTGGTTTCCTTCGACGCCTGTAATGAAGCACCATTAGGCATTAGAAAATTGACAAATATCTGTCTTCATCACAAAGTTATAGGGCACCATAAAAATTACAGAACACCAACAGATTCTGGACGCAGAATAGGATTCCAAAGGATGAAAAGCTTTCTAGCAGCAGGACTTCCATCATTCTGAATCAGCTCTAAAGTTGGTAAATTTGCAAGTTCCTGAAGAGTCAGAATAGTTATCCTTTTAATTTATATAGGACAAGCATCGGAAAGAGAAACCCAAGATAACTGAAAAAATGACAACTTGTATCAGAAACATAAAAACGTAATGCCACCAAGTGACACAAATGTGTGTGCACACAAAAAGTCACCCAGTTGATTTAAATGTATTCTCCACGCCCATAAACTGGAGTCGGTTAAGCTTCCTTACCAAAGACCTAGGCCATGTGCCGATACGAAGTGATAGGGAAATCAAGAAAAAATGTCTAAAGTTTTATATTTTAGGGGCAAAGTCAGTCAGAAATGACCCCCTCCCTCTGCTCTTGTTTATTTCACTCATTGTATTAGGCTAAACTAGCATACCACAGCCCTCTACATTCCTCAATAATCACAGCACCAAAAAAATTTTCATTTATTAAGAAAAGGAAAGAGGGAGGAGGGGAATATTTACCATACAATGATCGTGGGGATTTGCAGAAGTTGCAGTGGAAAACACAAAAGAAGGATCACTTCCATACACTGCAAATAGAAGCAGATAGCTATTTCATTTTTCAATTTTAATCGAAGATTTGAATGGTAAACAAATATTCTCATCTGTTGTAAAATCTTAAGGGAAAGATCTACCATGTGAGCAGAGCCGGCGAAGTCTCCTTAATATAAGAGCAGTATGACAACCAAATGCTCCCTTATAAACATGTGCCTCATCAATGACCACAAACCTAATGAATTAAATATGAAGTAAATCTCTTGGTATAACTAATGTAATTATTATACTAATAAATACCACTAATGTAGTAATGTCAAATAAACAGATAAATAAGGATTTAAATCAATATGAAAGAAACACACACACAGAGACACATATTGATGAGTCACCTAGTGAAATGACTCATCACAGTCCAAGAAAAAATACCTAAGATTTGCCAAAATCCGCCCAAATTTTCTATGGTGCGGCAGGATTGATACATGCAACATATCTGGATTTGTGATTAACTGCATTCAAGGAGATAAGATTCCAGCCTAAACTTAGGAGAGGAAGCAAGCAGAAAACTGTCAACAACCATTATCTAACCAAAATACCAGTCTAGAATTATGACGCAGCCATGTCCTGTCCTGCTGAGTAGTATCACCATCATATACACCAATGTTTAAGCTACCATTGAATCCTTTGGTCATAGCCAACAGAGTTCTTAGTTGATCTTGAGCTAAAGCCTGCATGCATAAATAATTTGGATTTATCAAAAATTTATTTGTTACAAAAAGCAATACCATAGATGATGGTTTTTGCATTCATAAATATGCACACACATATGCAACAAACCTTTGTTGGAAATAGGTATAGAGCACAAGATGAAGAATTCTGGGACAGAACTTCTAAGACCGGAAGATTGTAACAAAGAGATTTCCCACTGGATGTCATTGTTGCAACAACTACATTCTTCCCAGCAAGTGAGGCTTGTATCGACTCTGCCTATAGATATTCATAGGCAGAAAAGAAGCTGAAACACATTCAAAAACTAGTGTTCTTCAGAAGAATGGTAGCCTAGAAATATTCATACCTGATGGCTATATAGTTGAGTGATTCCAATACACTGAAGAGCAGATCTCATGTTTTCTGACAGTTCATCTGGAACTTCTGCATGAATGGCCTCCCGAGCACCAATGTCTTCAACATGCACAATCTGCATCCACAGTTTCACAGTGCAGCGCTCAGCAGAGATTTCCATTCAATTACTTTTAGAGACATGACAGCATGCCAGATCCACATGGGCCTTGGTGGCTTGAGTTGTGAACAGATACTTTTATTTTGAAAAAAAAAATAAAAAAAATTTGTGTATGTACATGTTAGGCCACCAGGTCCAAAGAACCCATAATTGTCTATATCACTTTCCATTGCCCAACTCTAAACAAATTATTACAGAAAAGTGTAGGGAAAACCTGCCCTTTTGATCCAATGCCCTTTCTAAGATGTTCAACCATCTCCACTGGTAGCAATGAATTTGTTACCTGCTGAGACCAAGATGTTGCTATATAAAAAGTGTTGATTTCTCAGGTTGTTTAGCATTTTAAAGATTACAAGACACTGATAATTTCAACAAGACATAAAAGAACCATTAATGTCCATTAGTTAATATTAACAATGGAATTTGAGACAAGGATACATCACAATTTTTTTTTAAAAGAAACAAAAACTAAGAAAGAAGGCAGATAATAAAACAAAATGGACAAGAAGTCCATCAAGCAGACAAGTAGACATCACATTAACTGCAAAATTATACATTGAACAGAAGTGAAATTGATTACATTACCAAAACCTGTCAACTTTTTACAAATAGAAGGTATTGAATTGATTTTGCCTTTGTTTTCTTTTTTAATTTCTGTAGAGTATGTTGCATGAACTTGCAACTTATGAGAAATAAGGGGAAACACATCGGAAAATGAATAAGTAAATTGAACATGAAGACCTACATGACACAATGGCAACTTATGAGTTGCACGGCTTCCCCTTGCTTGTTTGGCCTCATTTCCTCTTGCAGAAGCACCACATTCCTTCACAGATATGAGAAGGTCTTCCAAGGAAAAATCCATGGAAACCTCATTTCTAGTAATAAACTGCATAAAAATCCTGATTAGTCCATAATAACAAAATGCAAGATAAGGAAGAGTTATATTCAAAATCAAGATGCGCATTGTTCACTATCAAGGTTCAATACCATTTAATGTGAAATATTATGGTCAATATCAGGACGTCTCTGATGGAGGGAGAGGGAGAGGGAGATGGGGGGGGAGAGAGAGAGAGAGAGAGAGAGAGAGAGAGAGAGAGAGACCATTAACCACTCAACAGCCTCCCACAATTTAGTTTTGAAAGAACTTTCTCGTATCTTCAATGCACTGACAATCTTTGATACATCCATCTGTTTGCAAGCTAACAAACACAAACATGAGGCCAAATCAAACAAAATAATGCAGTTCTGAGCCCATATATTTTTGGAAATAAGAAAAAATGCATAACTTCCACAATACCAGATTTACGGTTATCTTCCACTGGATCTTTCTGCTCTGCTGAACAATAGATAACAAGAAGTGCATTACCAGAACTTGTCTCCTCTGCATTCTTATTCACCAAATGTACTACCTGTATCACAAATAATCCAAATGACAAAAGATTATATTTCACACAGTAATACTGTTTCTTGTTACCATGCTTACATCCCTCAACGTGTTAAAACACTGATATAAAGTACCTTAGGAGAGATAGCCGAAAGATGCTCTATGTCCTTCATACCAAGTTTAACTCCAAATTTCCCAAGCTGGTCTAGCGCTTGCTCCAAAAGAATTGAGGTTGTTCTCTCCTGCTGTAATTGAAGAAATGCAGAAAAAATATTTACGAAAGCAAATGCCTTCAAGATTTTCTTCAACCATGTTGGACACAAGCATGAACTACCATTGTCTTTATGAAGTCCCATGCCACATAAACTAGCTCTTCTCCACAACATGCAGTTCCCAGAATATGGGTCTGATAAACAATTCACTGACTCCAAAACCTCAATAAACCTTGTACAATTATGTTGATCAATAGCATTCTTGCTTCCACTAGACCGCAATATATCCAATACAATGTCATCACAATCAAAACCCCTTTTGCGTTTTGCTTCAGAAGAGAGAGAACTAGCAGTTTCCTCCATTACTTCAGTTCTCACTCCAAGATTAAAACTCCCTGTACTGGGTTTAATTGGAGTTTCATTATTTAAATTGTCACGTAAATAAGATAAGTCTTGCATCATATCAGACCAAGTGGAATCCGCCAACTTCGATATGCAGCTCTTATCGAAAGCAGTTAATGATGTTTTAGATTGATCAGAATTCTGGGTCTGGTTCTCCTTCTTAGTATATGGGACAAGCACTAGAAATTCACCATGCTTAATGATGTGTGTACCTATCTTAGTCTGCAACCTCAGCTTAACACCCTGAGACCCAAATTTTACTTTTTCCATTAACATTGATAGTTTTCTAGGCAACCAAACAGCAAGTGAAATAAATAAATAAATAAACAAGGAGATGAGAGAAGGAATTGGTGCCTTGAAAAAGAGGTGAAAATTGGGAGAGCCAGTGGCGGGAGGGAAGGAGTGGTTGAGAAGGAGCTTGAGGTCTTGAACGGTGTCGTTTACAGAGACTGAAACGGTGGTCGTTTCGCCGGACAATGTACGGACCTGGATTTCTCTCTCGCTCCCTGCCATTTCAAAATTGCTCCAAATTCTGACTCCAAGGGTTTCTGCTTCTCAGTTTGACAGTTTGTGTTTGGCGGGGGATTTAATAACGACGGCCCGTGTCGTCTCACGGGCTCTCAACCAAAAACGACATATCGTTCTCTTCTTTCAAAATTAATCTGCTTTAAGATTTAGCAACCACATAGGCTAACAGTACTTGTGAATTTGTTATATCGATTATAGAGTATCAATTATCAGTTAGTTACATAATATTTTATTTAATATGATCAGAAATGATTGTTTATCGAACATCAAATTTAATTGTTTCTCTTCATTATATACTAGCTTCTTAACACACACCACGCACGTGTCAATTGACATTTTTATTTGTTTTTTATTTATTTTGTTTTCAGTATTTTATAACTTTTTTATTACTTTCTCCACATTTTAAGGTGGTGGGATATCTTTTTTTATTTTTTAAATTTTATTTTACAATTATTATTTATTAGATTATTTTTATGTGATTGTTTGATTGAATGAAGGGTATATTGGACAATTCCATTTTTTATAAAGCCTATAACAGCAAACTTTTTTTATGACTTTATAATAGTAAAGATATCTATGCTATTCACCTATTTTTGGTATTGACTATTAGTACCATTGGCATTCAACATTCCTACTATTAGAATTCAACATTTGTATCTTTGATATTTATAATTCACACTTTTAATATTCACTGTTCGTACCCTTGGTTATTTAATATACATATATATAGAGAGAATTTTTCTTTAGAGAGGATGTCCACATTTTTTCAAAATTTGCATATGCCAATACAGTGTCAATGAGGTAGACAGTATGTCGACATAGATGATGTGTTGCAACAAGTTTTGATGTGATGCAGCAACAGTATGTCGACATAGATGATGTGTTGCAACAAGTTTTGATGTGATGCAGCAAGTTCTGGAATTTTGTGTTGACACATTGTCTACCCTATGTCGGCACTTTGTGAGTATCCGCAAATTTTGAAAAATGCGGACGTCTTTTCTAGAAAATGATTGTATATATATATACAATAATGATCACTCGCTCACCATAGAGCAGATAATTCCCCGCTCATCTAACCACCATCAACGAATTTAAATGATCCAAAATGTCCATATTTTAGGGCATCATTCAAAGATCAGCCTTGCAAAAAATCAGTCAAATTGGAAACTGTTTAGCCAATGTATTATTGTCAACATCATTTCAACATTATCTGATGAATTGTATTTATCTGCAAAGTTTGAACGACCAAACAATTATCGATTTGGCTGATTTTTTACATGGACGACCTTTAATGATTGACCTAAAAAATGGACGGTCCTAATCATTGAATTCCCCACTTTGTGGTGAGTGAGGAATTCTCCGCTCTATGGTGAGCGAGTGATTATTTCTATATATATATATATAGCTGCAGCAAGTTCTGGAATTTTGTGTCAACACACTGTCTACCCCATGTCGGCACTGTGTTGACATCCACAAATTTTGAAAAATGCGGACATCCTCTCTAAAAAATGACTGTATGTATGTATGTATGTATATAAATATGCACCATTAACTTGATGTTACAGCATTGTATTAAATATTAATGCATATGTTTTTCATTTTTGTAATGGCAATAATTAGAGGATGGTTGGCAACTATAATTTCCATAATTTTCTCTCCTTTTTTATTTACCTTGTTTAGAAACATAACTGACTAATTACTCATTATGGGTTTAACACTGTAACTCCCTTGCTCCACATGCAGTCCCTTTTTTCAAATTCAAATGCTCATTTGCCTTCAATTTTCCTCAAAAATCTCTCTCTCTCTCTCTCTCTCTCTCTCTCTCTCTCTCTCTCTCTGACTGTTATAGGGGACTGATGATCGAGAAGGTACATACAAAATGTGCACACCATGGACAATGACAAGGCTAGTGAGATGGCGTGTGAAGGACTGGGCTTCATGTTTCTTGGCTTCCCGATTTCCTTTAGGTACTTAATTATAAGCAAAACAATACTCAAATCATAAGCTTATTTGAAATTGGGTCATGATTTATTTTTTCTCTGTTTCAGATGATGAAGCAGGTGATCATAGATGTTGCTCTATAACACCCCAATTGTCAATAAGAAACATGGCTTTTGATATGCAGGGTGAGTACTCTGGAGGCAGTAATGGCAACCGAGCGCGACGACTAAGCCATGGTCCGAAAGACAGTAGTACTAGTTCCCCAGTTGAAAATAGGAGTGGTGATGAGTACTCTAGAAGCAGCAGCAGGCCACATTTTTCAGATGAAGAAGACTATATAGTATTCTGCTTTAAAGAGGATGGAGCATTTGATGTTGTCAAAAATGGCAAACCAGAAGCACCCAATACCACCATTGATTGCACCTCAAGAAACTCCAGGCCTGTCAATCGGAAGGTAGTGATGACCACCTGCATGTTGTTGTTAGTTTTTTTTTTTTTTTTGAATTTATTGAGCTGGAAATTTAAGATAAACCCAAAAAAGAAAAAGAAGGCTAAATTGATTTGTGTTGTCTTTGGTAAGAACAGCTTAATTATTGTGGTGAGGATACAAAAACAGTTGAAAGGTATAGCAATGAGGAGAGGTTGACTGGAAAAGCATATGATATTGAAATTTACCCAACAAATGATGGCCATTGTATCACCTTTGACCAAAAGGTAGAGCCCCTTTTTATGTTTTTTAAGGTTTCTTTTGAAACAATATGGATGTTAGCCCACAAGTCCAAGAAAATGTTGTATCTGATCATGTTTTTTAATTTTATTCTATTTTCTCCAAAGGATGAGGAAGAAGAGAACATTTACTGGGATACAGAACCACCTCCTGGTGAAAAGACTGAGGATCGTTGGATGGTGTCTGTTGAATCAAGCGATTCTAATCAATCGGACGGCAGCACAGGCTCTTTTGCATTCCCTGTGTATGTCTGAATCACAGTTGTTTTTTATTTTCTAATATATGATTGATTCCTGATATTGCTTGGTGTGTGTATTTGTTACAAAGTTGGTGAAACCATGCATGCAGGTTGGGTTTGGAGTGGATGGGGAGTCCAGTGCAGATGCCAAAATCAGAAGCTCTAGGCATGAGAAAGCACAAGGCCCGCTGTGTTGCCTTTCAGTTTCAGTGTTTTAGATTCTGAAAGTTGCAATGTTTTTTTCTCTCCATTTCTCATTTTTAATTTTTTATCACCCATCAGATTAATTGGATATTTAACATGACCAAAGCAATAAAAAGATCATAATGCTTCATATTTTTATTTTCAGTAATGCTTGTTATCAAATATCAACCATAGTCAGCTACCATTGATTGGGATTTACAAGATATATATATATATATATTTTTTTTGGGTTGGGATTGGGATTTAGAAGTTGGAGCGATGATAATTAACTAATTCAGTATGGTAAGATATCAGATGAATAATATTTATATAACTCAATGCCTGTAAGGAAGGAGGCAGACAAAGAGAGAGGGAGAATAATACACCATATTTAAACAGAAACTCACAGAAGAGAAAAGAAAGCTCCTTAGCCATTCAATGAACTATAAATTAAAGAAAAAAACATGAGCCAACCACTGTTTGCTGAAGTACAATTGCAGGTTACAAATCTAAGTCCTCTGTTTGTCCATTAAGTTGATGGCCTCAGAACAATATTAAACCAACCTGACAACTTTCTTTGGCGATTCGAGGCGGCATGACCCCAGGATATTGTGGTTGTAGGTGTAACTGCCAATCAAGTCTGGGGGGGGAAAGGCAAAGATTGCTGCTGTCTGTCTTCCTAGAACCCGTTTTTGGAATTTGAAATGAAAGGAACCTCAGAAACACACAATTCCATATTTATGTTCGTTTGTACATCAAGAGAAAAAAAAAGACATATACAGAAGATAAAAATAAATGCTTGATCTTGGGAGAAATCAGATACTATTATCAACAACTCACATAGTCTATTTATCCAAAAATAGAAAACAACACATTTCACGTAGCCCATCAAAACAGAGGAAAGATAAAAATACAGAACAATAAACAACAATTCATGGATACTATCCAAGTGTGAAGCCAGTCAATACCTAGTAGAGCAAACATGTAAATGCTTCAATAGGGGTTTCAGAATTCCCCACCTGAACTTTCGGTTTTGAAAACAAACGACTGAAGATGTAACCTTGCGCTGGCTGCAGCAGCAATAGATTCTTCATCTTGCTTTTCTTTTGCAGCAGCAACAGCAGCAACGTAAACTTGCCTAGCTACTTCCATTTTCTGCATCTGTGTCTCATCCAAATCATCCTGTTTATTACAGAAAGGATGTTTCAATTTCAGGGAATGCAGCAGCCAACAAACAGATATTCATTCACAACCAAATGCTTGTCAACAACCATATAACAAGGGACAGGTTATGAGCTTACAATAGGAAGATGATCCACCCTACATGGTGAAACATCATAATCTTCATCGCATACAGTGAAATCATTTTTCATCAAGCCTTCGAAGAGGAGCATAAATGATGAAACCTCTCCTTGCAAGGAGTCTAGCTGTTCTTGGAGCTTCTCCACTTTCTTGTTGGATGTCATAGCTTCCCACTGTAACTTTTCCAAAGCAGCTTGCTTGTCTGCAAGCTTAATCTGTGAAAAAGGACAGATGTCAGTAACAATATGATTCATCAAAAGTGTCATGTGTGTGAGTGCCACAGAGAGAGAGAGAACCTCAGTGATTTTGTTACATTTAAGCAAGGGCCTATTGTTGACATGATCTATATTAAAGCAATAAATAAATAAGACCTAAATGCTAAAAAGACCCCTAAGAAAAAGAAGAATCCAGTGTTCCACACAATCCTGACAATTTGCACCAAGAACATTACAACCACAATTCCCATAACATAATCATTAGCATTCCATTGGTAGCTGTAGAATACCCTCTGGCATCCCCTGACACAACTCCGAAATCTGGGTTGATTACTGTCATTAGGTATCAGGATGAAATAAAATATCCAGATAAGTCTCTAACTGCGTCCAAGGCACCACTATTGTAATATAGGAACCTTAAGTCACCACTAAATACTAATGACTCCAAATACTTGGCAGATCCATAATGAACAGGGAACACAAGTGATGCGTTGATACCTTTGCGTCAGAGAGCTGTAGCTGAGCAGCCTGGATTAAAGAGTCCTTTTCGACAGCTAGGTGCTTCAGTCCATCAAGTTGTGTTTGAACAGCACTCATTTGGTTCTTTGAGATCTCTAATGACTTTAAAAGTTCATCTTTCTCTGATAATTTACTTTGCAGATCCTCCACCTGTACTCTTAATGCATCCAACTCTTCTTGCTCTTTCTCTGCTGCCAAAGCCCTTGAGGAAAAACTTGAAAAGCTGTCAGCATCATTCTTGCCTGGATCCTTGTCTCCATGATCCCGTTTCTTTCTTGTGGGAATGGACTGAGCTGCATTCCTCCCTTTTAGTTCAGTTACCTAAAGCAGATTAAAGGAGAGGAATGTTAGGCACCTATTTGATGAATCGTGCGAAATTGATCTCAATAATTTTGGAAACATATAATATTTTTATAACCCAAAAAAGCACATAAATATATCTCATAAATACCAGTTGATTATTCCAAATTAGCAAGCCAACAAAAGCAAAAATTCCTAGCACGCATGACTTGTGTGCATAGTAAATATATAACACAAATCATTGGCATTGTTCGTTACAGAAATTAACAAGCAATAGCAATAACTCCTGACCAAATTCAAAACCACAACTTTAAAAAATAAAATTCTTACTTTTTTGGACAAGGATTCTCTTGAAGGTGTCTTGGTGTAGGTCACTGAACCACGCCGCGTAAACGAACTGCTTGCTTTCCGATCCTAAAAGAGTTTGCTATGAATTTGTGAGAAGAAGAAGAAGAAGAAAATCATCAATTTTTCAATTTTTTTTTAAATTACCCTCTAAAATTCTCCCCAAACCCAAATCAGAAACAAATACACAAGTAATAATTTCCTTTCCTTTCCTTCCCTTCCCTTCCGTCACTTCTCTTACATTCACTCGTTCATCTTAATTCAGCCAATTTTTCCATTTTCTCGGAAACCAAACACAGTGAAAAGGAAGTCCCAGAAAGTTCAAAACTTTACACTTGAAGAGAGAGAGAGAGAGAGCTTACGATGAGGGACTGAACGAGAGGGACGATCTCGACGAGGTCTTTAAAGAGGACGCGATCGACGTTGCTGTTGGTGGTAGTGGTAGACGAGTGAGCGAGTGAGGACTGAGTCGGGGACGAGTTGGTTTCCCCTGAAAGCCAGGATTTTGAATCCCCGAAATTGGTTGAATTGTCTTGCAATTCCAGGAAATGCTGTGATTCATACATCCTACTTCTTCTCAAATTTTTTATTTTATTTTCAAAATCAAATTCAGAAAATTGAAATCACAGAGACTGAGACTCGGAGAGACAGAAAGAGAGAGAGCGAGGCAGAATCCCGGACTATGTTTTCAAAAATAGTCTCATTTCCGGACATCGATTTCTCAACAAACGTTTAGTTACCAAAATGCCCTAATTGCTTTATTTTTCATTAATTATGTTTTACTTTTATCTTTTCAAATTTTAAAATAGAAAAAAAAAATGCATTCTTCATGTCTTTTTTGGCCATTCATTTTTCATGTCTAAAAATGCAAAATAAGATTCATAAGGGATTCTTTGAATCTTTTCGTAATTGGGTCCAATATTTTTTTTTTTATTATATGGGGGAAATCGAATTCTAAATTTATACTAATCATAATCTTTACCACACTCACCCTCACTTTTGGTTAATCTGAAAATTTTCTCAATAGTATTTTGTTGTTAGTTTTCCAGCTGGCAAAGTCATCTACAAAAGATTGCTATATATAATCGGAAAATTCAATGTTATCTTTTTTTATTTAATTTATCCCATTCTTTTATTTTTTAGATAACCCATAACCATCTGTTTGGTTTCCTTGAAACCAAGGAAAATGAGGAGTAAATGACAGTCATAAATTGTCATTTTTTGGGTTATGGAGTTGAGTAAGATAATCAAACCTCAAATAAATGTTGAAATTTTTTAAAGTTTGAAACATAGGGACAGGTGCACTGTTCCAAAAATAAAAGGAAAAAGGGAGATGCTAAGGACATAAGGCCCATTTGCTAGAAGATTTGTGTTGGCAAAGTGACAGTTCAGTTACTAAAGCATCAGAACCTGTTTCATGGGTATTTAATGCATTGAACTGTCCTTTTATTATTTGGAACAGTTAGCTTCCTCTAAATGCTTTATATGTGACACTCTACAATCTGAATCTCATGGACTTTGAGACTCTGAGTACTTGTACTACATATCTTCATGCTTGTCCTCCAGGATATATAAATAGTTTAATTTTTTTGCTGTACTGCACTATACTGCTGTGTGTATGTATATGCAGGGGATACTCAAGAACTTGCTTGGGGTTCTTCTGGACTGATACAGAGGTAGTTCTTATCTATTTATTACCTGTAAATGATTCCTTTGTTGAATAGTTATTCAGGTTGAGAAGTTGGTGAAATCTGAGTCACCAGCATCTGTTAATTTAGAATTTCTATAACTTTTTTGTTGAAAATTTGAAGTGGGCATTGTTACTTTGTTTTAAGTCTTCTGGTTTTTACTCCTGTTGGATTTAAAAGATTTTGGTTCTTAATCCAGCTAAACTCAAATACTTATTTTCAGAACTTAGTAGGCTTTTCTGAAAAATAATTCTTTAATAACCACAAGAAAAGTGTAACCAAAAGGCAAAAGGTGCCAGAAGACAGATTTTGGAAACCCTCTGGAAATGTAAACCTGTTCCCCTTTTTAATCAAACGTCTGTATCTAATTAGTGTCTGAAAACTTAGTTTGTAAGCATAGGATGAAGAGAAGTCATTGTGCAGATCAGCTCATAAATGTTGGATCAATTATGAGTTCCCAGTAGATGAGAATCTGGGTTCTAGTTCTTTATTTCCTCACTTTTCATGGCAATGTGGTATACTTTTGTTTTTGTCTTTTTTCTTTATTTATGGTATGTGATATACATGTTTACCTAAACAATAATTACAACCCAACTGTCTGTACGAATGTGACACATAGGTGTTAGTTATTTTCCCCCATGTGCCAGGTAGTCATGCTTATGTGGGTATTAATGGTTGTGAACCTGTGGTTGTCACACAAGTTTACAAGTTCAATACTTTCTGCATTTGTTTGTGGTAGAAACTGTCCTAATTCAGCTGTGCTGGGTGCCTTTCAAGTTTCATCTCTTATACAGCGATGCTTAAATTTATTTGATCATAGGCCACTGTAGTCAACCCTTCTAATGCTTGAATTTACTGTTCAATGAAATCTGCAACTGAGCCTTTTAGCTCACTTTCTTAATTCCATCTGTTATAAGCATTCACGCGTTGCAGGGTTGTTCCCAGCTTGCTTGTCAAAAGACGGGAGGAAGTCGAACATGTTCTGACCTTGTAAGCCAGAAGTTCTGTTAAAAAGAAAAAATAAAAAATTCCAAGTTTATGTCCTAAGAATAATTCTTCATGTAAGACATAAATTTCTCTAGTCTTACCCACCAAAAAAAAATTAATTTTGCTTTCACCAGTCATGCTTGGTGTGAGGTTTTGTTTAAGTATGCTTTTGTTTTTTTCCTTGGGGGTAAATTAAAGTATGCTTTTGTTAATGCAGGTCACCTGAGGTTGATTAATCTCTGGATTATTTGGCAAGAACATAGAACCTAGAGGAAGGGAAATTACTACTCTGCTGAAATGGAGGACCTATCTTATTTTTCAATTGGAGCAGACCCTCCATAAGGTTATGCAGCTTGCAGGTAAGTAGCAATAGCTGCAATACTAAATGCTTTTCCAAATTGCACTTCTTAGTTTCTGTCTGTAGTTTTAATCTATATGCACGAGAATGAAAATCGGGGTTAAATACAAAGATAAAAGTACAGTTTTGTGGTTAATCATATATCTTGGCACCACTGAGCAAGATATAGTGTATGACATTGAAACATCATATTGTAACACTCATCAAAGCACTGATTAATACCAAACCTCTCATAATCAGCACCAAAGAATGTGTGTGCAAGCAAAAGTGTAACACTCATAGTCTCATTGAAATGGAAAAACATATTGTTCAATTTATTTATATTACAGAAAGGCTTGAAGCTATTAGTTGCATTAAAGTTAGACCAGTCTCATTGTTTTTCATTACCATTAGCCAAAGAAGTTTTATCTTTTCTTAGGTATTGATTACCTGGCTAACAGGGAATCCATGGATGGCCATCCAACTGTGGCCTTCAACCCTGTTTACAAGTCTTTCAAGTTCAAAAACTCTGGAGCCATGAAAGGATTGAAGGGAGAAAAAAATACCAGTTTGAGAGAGAATAATCTATTCATTTCCAATCTGAGAGGTCAAGATAGTGAGCTGGTTCCAAATCCACATCCAGATGAGAGCTGGAATGTAAATGTTTTAAGGAAGACCTCAAGAGAAAGTGGTTACAAGGGTTGGCAGGATTCTGTGGATGGAAAGGGCCATATAGCAGCACAATATACTTGCAGTGACTCAGAAGGGAGTGAAAGAAAGAACCATGCTACTAGGAAGGCTGCTATGGACTATGACTTACCAGAGTTAGTTGTTTTCCTTCAAGAGAGCAATTACCAGTTTGTTAAGGACATTTGCATTGACTGGGAAGCGTCATCATCTCAGGATAAGTGTTTGGTAGAAAACTGTGAGTTGGACCATGATAGTATCTCTTGCATGCTTAACTCTGATGTGGAGAGCAACAGTGAATCAGCTGCAGAAACTCCGGACTCGGTGTCATCTAATTCAAGTGAGTCGAAACCTATTACTGAGCATGATTGCAAGAAGGATGTAAGCAAGCAGTGCGGTTCCAAGAACTCGACAGTTGAAGGTGAAAAATATGTTAGAGCAAGAAATGGTATTTTAATTGATCATTCAACCAAGGAGACCATATCTGAAACACTGCTTCTGGTTAGACAGGTAAGACACTAAGTGTTTCTTTGCTCAGATAAATCCCCTTGAACATAGAAATTTTATTTGTTGCATCTTCAAAAAATTGTCTCCTAAAGTGGTTTACCTTCTAATGAGTAGCATAAATCATTTTTGTTGTGTCTCTCAAGATGCAAATGCTTATAAAGTAGGGATGGTAGTTTTTCAGGAAATGCTTGTCGGCTCTGTCTTAAATAATTGGAGGAGATGATGCCACCAAGGATAGTTAAGCATATAATTAGCATTGAGAGTCATTATCAGATGGCAAATCCTACCATCCAGTTGGATTTTAATTTCACAATTTTAGAGACCATTAAAGATTCTTTTTATATTTTTGGAAGTTTTTTAATTGATATCAGTTTCAAGAGTTCAGAATGTTGAAATGCTGTTTGATCCACATTTAGTATCAAATATATCCATTGCTTGCCATTCTGATCTAGAATTTAATTAGCAACGTTGGTTGCTGTCTTGCTGATGTGAAATTATAAAAGTCAAATATAGTATTCAATGTTTGCTCTCGCTTGAAGAATTAGCTTAGGAGATTATAAATATACCCACTTTCTTTTTCTTGGATGGCAATGGAGAACCAAAGGTTGGTTTTGGTGTGTGCCTCACCATCACATTTGTGTCATTCTCTAGATTTGTGAACTCCCAGTACAGTCAATGCTCAATTTCTGCTGCCTAAGTTGAATTGTATGAATGAGTACACACTGGAGATATCTTAGGCATACTTGTATAAAAGTGTTTGGTTTTGGTTTTGGTTTTTTTATTTTCAAATTCTGTAGGATCCAAATAAGGTAGTCTTGGCAAACTCAATGGCAACTGATGACAACAGCCACACAAGCAAGGCCTCTGTCAAAAGTGACCTGAAGAATGCAAGCATTGCTCATCACTTTGAGACAGTTAACGGAAGAGAGGAAGTTCCACAAAGTTGCAGACCTGATTCACCTGAAGATGGGATGTCAAACAGCCTTACAGGATCAAGTCAAACAAGCCAACATTGCCGCGGAGAATCCAGTTCCTCTGCCTCAGAATTACCTCATTCAGGCCCTTTCGCATACTTAGGAGCAATACCAAGTTTTCGTAGCTTCTCTCTCCGGTCAAACAGCAGCACAACTAGCTCTCAGTCTTTTGCTTTTCCCATGTAATTCTCACCTTACTCTACCCTTCTACTGCTATTTGTATCCTTATTTTTTCAGTTAATATTGTAATAGGTGGATCATAGTTTTAGCATTGACATGAGCAGGTTATCCTCGGAATGGAGTGGCAGCCCGATACGAATGGTGAAAGCTGACCAGACACAATTTCGAAGGCACCGACAACATTGGGGGATACGTTTTCTCTGCTGTAAATTCTGAGTGTCATGTACTTATTTCTATGGCTTGTAAAATCATTTTCTGCATTGCTGTTGCCTATTGTTGTGTATGGTGCTTATAATGTGGAGCATCCATGATACCATGCTCCATGCCATGCCTTATAGATTATGTACATGTTTTGATGTAAACAATGCCTGACATTATACTGGTAATAAATTTGATGTAAACGAAGGTACATATGTATTGATAACTACAGCTTCATATATAGTTGATTCTTGATAATAATGTATTTTGGGTCCTATTGCTTACCTGACTCCTCTTACATCCACTAATGCATAATCAAGTGAGATTAAGGTTGCGGTTGAGGGTTCCTCTGGCAACCTAACTTTGTCATTTATCAAAATCAAGCTTTAATTTGGCAGTACTGTACTGTTTGCAGATGCAACCAGCTATGATATTCTATTTACACATTAAACCCATTTAACAAACTGTACTGTTTAAGCCAGAGTGTTAAGGTAAAATGGACAACATGAAACTCACAGTGCCTGGTGACTACTAATGGTGCTCTCATGGCCCATTTTGGTACCCAAAAAGAAACTCATTCAAGAGCATATAAGGTAGTACTAGACCATTTTCTGTTTGGGAAAAACCATTGGAGTCCCAACTCCCAAGATAATCTCCTTGATGGCCTCTTTTGGAAACCACTTAAAACTTTCCAACACCATAAATTTTACCCAAAACTCTTACACAAGTTAATGGTACACTACCCCTCAAAATTCTTAAATAGCCTTGGCTCCATTGTCAAATGTTTGGTTGAAACTGGAAAGTCCTTAATTTGGAAAACATGTATAAATGGTGCTCCAATTGTGAAAGTCAAGATGACCATCACCACAAAACAGAGGACCACAACCACCATCCCCATCTATCTGCCTGCCCAACTGTGAGTGAGCTAGAGAGGTTCAAATGTGAAGTCACTATCCATGTCACATTGTTGCTTAGCCTCACCATGGTCCATGGCCTATTAATCCTTAATTGAGCCTTAATGGCATCTAAGTTATGGTAGCTTGCAATGCCCATCACCCCATGCTTGCTTGGACCATTGCCATTTGCACATGCATACCAAACAATCTCATCATAGAGTTCAATTGTAATATACACGTTGTATGACATATAAACAGATCTAACAATATACAATTATATAGTCTATATTCTAGTGTTTGTATGTTATACATGTTAATTAAAGTCCATTTAATTAAGGATGAGGTATAAAATTTCCAGGTAGCATTGAATGTAATTGAGTTGCTAAAGCCAAAGCAGTTGTGATTAAGCTTTCAAATAATCGGTAATCAAGCAACTGCGACGTGAGGAAATATGGTCAAGGATTTGAATTTACAGCCATCAAGAGCATGAAGAAATAGAAATAAACAACACCACCAATTATTGATGACAACAAGAATGAGACTGAGTGAGACCTAGTCAGTCACCCAATCAGATATTTTATCCAAAAACCAAATTGTAGATCGACCACCAAAATGAATAGAATAGCTTGAAGGAATTTTTCATGAAAATTAAGAAAGCTAGCTAGCTATAGTTAGGTACCTTTTGAGAAACTATACATGGAGCCTCAAAACGGTATTAAGATTAAGGGTGACAATTTTCAACAGTTCGATACAAAATTAGCGGGTTTGGGTTTGGGTTTGAAAAGTATTTTGCAAATAGAATATCTATTATGCAATGTTAGATCCTCTCTTCTAGAAGCTTTGTTAATTGGTTTTTACCATCTTTATCGAGATTTGAAGTCAGACTGGGGTGTCCAATTGTCCAAAGATGCACTTTTCAACGTCAATATTCAAAGGAAGAAAAACCTCAAACACGTCCTCTGGTCATACAAGGATTGTTTATACACCATGTCATCAGTGTAAGCCCAATTACACTACAATACTTCAAAATAAACCATAATAAATTTTGAAATGCACTACTCGGTAAAATAAAAAATAAAAAATAATAATAATAATAATAATGACGAAAAGAAGAAGCATATACACCAAAAGGGTAGGCATTACCATGCTTCAACAATTTGGGAAATTACTAATTACTCGGTTTATCAAGGCGGGTGCTGGGTATGTAGTTGTTAAGGTATGAAAGTTGAACCATTAATTTGTACCCTTTCTCATAAGTTTTTCAGATATTTAAAATCATGAAAAACTCGACCATGCAAACATCATATGTCATATATACAAACCATTTTTTAATTATTGATGAATTCATCTTTTCTCTAAGAAATTATATATAATTAATATACTGTCACGTAATATAATTAATTTATATATTAAAATATTTATAAATATTATTAAAATTATACCATATAAATATAAATATATTATCCAACAATACTCATACACAATGACAAATCCAAAAATCAACCGTTATGAAATTAAGATTAAGAAATTCACAATACATCTCACATGACTCACCCTTTCTCCTCTTTTCTCTAATCATCTTTTCTCTTTTAGATATTTATACAAATACTTTGCTTGCATTTTTGTCCTGCCACCAAAATCCAAGCTTTATAGGGTCAAAATTTTTTATTCATGGGTCAATTGACCCCATTAACTCCACTTTGCATCTGTCAATACTCATACACATACATTAATTACACCACGTAATGATATATCAATTATACCCAAGAATTTTTCTTTTCTTTCCTCTAATACATCGATTCTCCATCACACGCAAAACCATTGGCAAGTTGAATCATTCATACAAATGGTGTATGCACAAAAAGAGATCGTGGGAGTGGGATTTTGAGTGAGTCATGTAGAAGAGGGACTGAGTCAGAGAGCACCAGTGCACTATTGCAGTTGCCCATGTGGTCCCCACTCCAGTGGACTGATCCGTTTTTTTTACGGGGACGGGTCCCACCTCCCCACCCAACAAACCAACCAACCTAATGTGGGTCCTGGAGCACAGTCTCCACGTCAGCATGATGACCCCACCCACAGTACCAACAAGCACATGTTCGCATGTCACATATGTGATATTATCAAAACCCCATCACCCTCAACTTGGAGAGCACTCACTCTGTGCGATTATGACTAGAGCAAACGAGACCCGAGCGCCACGACACGACAAACCGACCTCCCTCAGCGCCCCAGCTATCACGTAACCCCACGTGCCCACTGCCACGTGGCACTGCATCCGTACACTTCCGCCCAAATCCCCCATAACACAAATATAATGTCTTAATTTATCGCTACCGTTAATCAGACACTGGAATGATGACGTGGCACACTTAAACCCCACTAATCAGTCACTGTAAACTGAGATTAACGAATAACAGGTACATAACAGAACAAGTCACAAGCAAAACAGTAATTAAAAACAGTATTATAATTTTTTTTTGTCTCTCTCTATATTATATATATTTGATTAATCCAAAGCCATACATTTAGAGGCAAAAACCCCGAAAAAAAAGCAAAATAAAAAAAAAACTAACATGAAAGTTAGTTGCACATGACCCTAAAGAGGCAAGAGCAAACCCAAACACCTTCCAAAACCATCAAATTGATTAAACCCCCGCCCAAAAAACAAACAGGAAAAAAATTATATATAAAAAAAATTTACATAAAAGAGCAGTCATATTCATAATTTTATAGACCTCTCTCAAATTTCATATTTTTTTTAACCAAATTTGAGAAATTGAGATTTTTAAGGATGGTTAAAGTGAGAGATTTACGGGAGGTAGAGACTAGGATGGTCTTGATCAGTCCATTGACTTTGACTCCAGTATGCTTGATCAACGGTGTTAGGAAGATCGAACAAACCTTGATCCCCTGAACCCGGTTGCCAATCCAACGATCCAAATCCTCCTCCTCCTCCTCCGCCGTTGGATCTGCTTTGGAACACCAATAAATCGACCTGCGCCGTCTGATCCAGCAATCCACCACCTGTGATATCCTGGTTCTGGTTCTGCTGCGGCGGCGCCCATTGATGATGAATGGTACCTTGTGGTGGTTGGTTATTCAGCCGAAACGGCGGTACGGAAATGTCGCCGAGACTACTGAAACCAAACGGCACGTCGTTTGACGACGTGATCAGGCTCGTGAAGCTCCCTATCTCCGAGAACATTCCATTGATCTCCGTACTCTGCTCGAGCAAAGCCGAGGAGGCAGGCGGCTCGAAGCCGCCGTTGGAGCCGGTTTGAGAAACGAAGAATTTGGAGTCCTGATGAATATTGCTCAACAAGTTGGAAGCCGAGGACGTTGAAGAAGGCGCCGAAACGGCCTCCGTGGCGGTGGCGGTGAGGCTGGAGCTGTCGCTACTGGAATGAGAGCTGGCTTTGCGCTGATCGGTACTGTTCGGTGAGGAAGCTGAGGAGGATTTCGGCTTGGAGCGCTTGGTTTTCCGGCAACCGCCGCCGACCGGGACGTTGCGGAGGACGCCGCCTTTGGTCCAGTAGCGGCGGCAGCTCTTGCAGAAGTGGCGCGGCTGAGAGAGGTTGTAGTTGTTGTAGTAGCAGAACTTGGTGTTGAGCGAGTCGCAGCGAGGGCACTTCAAGGCCTGGTGGTTCTGGTGGTGGTGGTGCGGCCTTAGCCTCCGGTCTCCTCCTCCGCCGCCGCCGAAGAACCGCCCTCCTCCTCCGACTGAATGAATGTCTTGCATTTCAAGCCGATCAGGAAATTGATAAATTTTTAGTTTGCTGAGTTTTCCAGGAAAATCGCTCAAGCTCACATTTGCGGAATTTCAATCTCCCATCTTCGTTTTTCTCACTCTGTTTTTCAGTGTTATTCTTCTTCTGCTGACAGAGAGAGAAGAGAAGAGAAGAGAAGAGAAGAGTTTCTAAAACTACGAACACCGACAAATATCCCTCACTCACATATCTTCCAAACTCTTTTTTTTTTTTTTTTAATCTTTATTTATCGAATTACGAAATTCGCCCCACGACACTGACTGATGTGTTTAGAGTGTTGTTAAAAGACCCAAAGACCCTTAAGAATATCCAACTGACAACTGTTGCTGCGGAACTTGAACTTGAAGAGGTTTCGTTGGGTCCGAACGACCTTGTGGTAGAGGGTCGAGCCGCTGATGGAGGACACGTGGACGGCTGAGAGGGGAGAGGGTGTTTTGGTCTTGTCGCCTTGTCGGCCACCCCTTTTCTCTTATCATCTTGGCTATAAGTGGTTGAGAGAGCGCCACGTTGGCCGTTATTACTGGTGAGTTGTCGAGAGTACGTGGATGTTACCGTGTGATGTATCTGACGTGATGTTGTCTGTTGAGACTGGAGTGTGTTGAGTTGTCTAGTGGTGTACGGTCAAAGGTGTACCCATAAATAAATAATTATTGTGAACCCAAACCCATTTGATCACCATTGCATGCAAGATTCATCTAACCTATTATTATTATTATTAATCATCATGCATCAAGAGGTTCAATAAAGGAGTTTAAATAATTTATCTCTAGCAACTAGCAAGCTTAATTCATTAATACCCAAATTTCCCTACTTACACTACAACTAGAAACAATGTGAGATGCTACAATTTTGGCAAATAAATCAACCAACCTCAGCTCTAAGTTGAATTCATCCAAATCATACATAGACCAACATATTATTGCACAAAATCTACACTAGCTCTCCTACACCAAGTCTAATACATTAACCCTCCCACACCTTGTTAGAAGACTCCCTAACAACGATTTGGGAGTCCATTGCTTAGATATAATTGAATTATACTTTCAAAACGAGATTATTTGAGATTGATGATGATTAGTGAGACTTTGGCATCCATACATAATATTGGCATCCATCTTAAATTCTTATATATTACCATACATTTATCTACATGTCATGCAAATAGATTCAACAATCAAAATAATTGTAACCTTCCAATTAAAATGAGTGAACATGCGAATCCAATAGTGTCAAAAACATGCATACCATAGGAATGTTCACATGGTGGGAAAATCCAAATTGGTAATGGTTGTGCATGTGGGGGTGATTTTTCGCATAATTATTGTGTGATGTGGTGAGCAAGGAACAATGTTTGATGGGCCCATGTACGGTGGTAAATCAACCGCCATTGACTGTTTTTGGGGCCATTAGCAGCGGGATTCAAGCAGAGTGGAGCCCAAAGTTTGAGTCATTATATTATAGTCCATTAACTCTCTTCTACTTCTACTCCTACTCCTACATGCCATTGTCAAATTGTCACTATACCTCACACCAATACACCAATTGTAGATAGATTTTTTCTCCATAGTACTACAAACTGTACAATACAGTTGATACCTAGACTGCAAAATTGTCAATGTTGTGCTCTGCCTAAGCCCACATTTCCAAATATTTGAAAATTTTTATGACCCATTTCAAAGTATCACTCATTTTAAAAAATTTATTGACTGTTGTCCCCATCACTATAAACAGCCCATCACCATCAGAAAAAAAAAAAAAAAAAGTAATTTAGTTTAAATGACCTAAGAAATTAAAGAGCTAATTACAAAATACTTCTCCCAAGTTTGCTGCCATTTTCAATTCCTTCCATAAGATTTCAATTTTTTTAATGTAACACATATAGTTTTCAATTTAAGTAAATGTCACCTATTGTTAAACTTCTGTTAGGTTGACTGTTTGGTCAATCGTTAAGCAGTAACATGACATACATGAGGTTCATTTTTTTTCTTATGTGGAAACTCAGTTGGCACTATGTGAACAATATATAATTACCATTTTTTGAGGATGTAATCTTTTTTAAAATGTAAAAAAATAAATAAGAAACCCAAAAGTTTCCCACTGTAGACACCCACACCACCCCCGTGCCCAGCCCCCTCCTCCCCCTTGCTCCTCATTCTTCTCCACCCACCCACACCCCCTCAAGAGTCCTTCACATCTCATCCACCCACCTTATGGAACTGCCCAACCCACCGAGAATAGCTCCACCAAGGCTCGTGAACCTACTTCGAAACCTCCACCATATACGATTCAATTATTTGTGTTGAGTCCACATCAGTTGAGAGGTGGGCTCAAACCTATTAACAGTTGACCAACCGATCAAACTTAACGGAAGAATTGCATTGACCACATTGAATTAAATTGAAAACTATATGGAATTTGAAAAAATTGAAACTTTATGTGAAGAATTGAAAATGAAAGTAAACTTGAGAGGGGTACTTTGTAATTAGCCCAAAATCAAAACCATAAATTTTTTGACACAAAAAAAATAGACAATGGATTTCAATAGGGATTAGAAGAGAGCCTCATCCAAAAGTGGGCCACAAGGGCGGTGCAATCCCAACAATGGGCTTGACAAAACGTGTGGCAGAATCACACATGTTTCAGAATGGTACATATAATATGTTGTGCTTGTTTTGGAAGAAAGAAAATTAAAAAATTTGTGTGTAGCACAAAGAAAGGGTTGTGTTTGTTGGGTTCACTGCAAACTACAATAATAGAATTGGGTGTATAGTGTCAAAACTGTAAGGCACTGAAAATCAGGTGAAAAACTATGGGGATTGGGGTATTGATGATTTTGATTGCATTGAGTGAGTGAGAGTGAATAGGTAAGTTGATGGGAACAGGTTCACATGCACATGGGTCAGTGGTGGGGCTCCAAATTAGGTTTTCTGGTATTTGTCCACATCTCCCTCTAAAATCTTAGAACCTACAACCCCTACATATGCCTACATACATATATTTACATAAGTAGTAGCCCTACTTTGTTTGGGACTCCAAGCAAATTAGGTTATATTGGGAGGTCCTCTCCTACATGGGTCACCTCCCAAATCTTAAATTTGGGCACCTTTCACAATCCCTAAGATTGGGAAAGATATGGCGTTTGAGGGTCTTCTTGGTTGTACTTGTACCCTTTAGTGCTTGTCACTATCCCTCAATGGCTCTATGCCAATGCCACCAACTTTGGGCTCAGCTCTTACAGGCCCATTAGTTGGTTGGAGTGGAGACATCCTATCAATTTTGTGTCCCACCATCTTCCCACCCCAACCTATCAATCATGTGGGTGATTGGGGCCCAGCCCATCCTCAACCCAATAACCCATGAATGCACTCAGCTTCTCTGGCTCTGCAAGCCTTCCTCTGCTTCAATGCTTCTCTCCTTGTTTTTCTCTTCATGGAAATCTGACATCCAAATTCCAAAGGGTATGGACAGATCCAAACACATGATACCAAGGGCACTACCACAGTACCACCCAAATTAAATTAAGGTCAAGTTAAATGTAAATGTGTCCAAACTCACTTGAGTGTCTTAATCATACTGCTGTTGGCATTGCACTCTATATAATATGCATAAATGGGGTGTGGGGTTTATAAATTTGGGGCAACTTCTATGCTATATATATGGGGATATATCACTGAGGTGGTCCCTATATCACACCCAATTGGAGAATTACTAAAATGGTTCAACCCTTTCACTGAATTAAACTGCTTCATTTGCATTCATTTAAATTAATATTGTGGGAACTCATGGGAACCAGTAACCCATTATATAATGTCAATTAATATAAGTGGGACTTGCATGAATAAGAAAATAAGTAATAGGAAACAAATTAAATTAAACAAGAATGAAATGAATAAATTTATATTAATTGCAGCATTTATAATTGGTACTGGATCATGTTCCCTAAAGATTGTTGGTGGAAGTAAGCACATGAGCTAATGATGTTTGTATTATATGTATATTTTACCAGTAAACAATGTATGATTAGTATTATATTTACAAAGTGAATACCTGCAGCTTCATCATTTTGCTTTTGATCTGAGAATGTTTCTTTCTGACGTGTGTGGTTCTGGTGGTGAATTTGATAGATATGTTGTTCAGTGTGGTCCCCCCTAAGTCTTTGTATTATTTTGTGTCTCATAGAGAGAGAGAGAGAGAGAGAGAGAGAGAGAGAGAGAGAGAGAGAGAGTCACTTTGACAGGTCTTGATCTGCACTTTTAGAATTCATAAATAACTTAGACTTCGCTTATCTTGTTTTATCCTAAGCTATTCACAATTTCACCTTCACAAATTGACACTTTGAGAAGTATTAGCTTAGTAGTATTGTATTTCTCTCTATTTTGTTAGGAAATGTCACATATTTGAATTATTATTACAAAAATAAAAAATAAAAAAGAAAATGTACCTCTCCCTTTGATTGATTTTTTTTTTTTGGTTAGAAAAATGTCATGTTTTATTGATAATTTATAAACATGGAGAAGGGGAAATATGATTCTAGTGAGGCCAATGGACACATCAAGTGGTCAACATTTTGGTCCCCATATGCCCACATGAAAGCAACAAATGCAAGTGATATTTCTTTGGTTTTTTCTCTCTTGTTCACACGTACAGGCAACTTTCAATCTGATGTAAATGGAAAATGAACCCTAAGATCTCAAGGTCACATCTAGCTGATGTTAACCTTAAGCATACATACAAATACGTCCCAACAATTCCTTTCTAACACAATTTCATGTCTCTCTCATCCACCACTAAATATCTAGCTTAGCCATTTGCCATGCTTTATCATGATTAGTTGTGACTTATACAATCTTTTGATGATTTGGCCGACTAGTCATGATTAGTTCTACTCTTAACTCTTAATTACATTAGTTCAGTTATTATTTCATTCTTTATATCACTTGAACTAACCCGAAAAACTTAATTATACCCAATTATTAAATATAAAACAATATTGTTTAATTCTCCGCATGTTACGCCAAAGGGGGGGGGGGTCCTCTAGAATCCTTGTGGTTAACAATTTGAGTTAAAATATCATCAATAAGTTGTATGTGTACATGATCACTTTGAAATATATATTGGAACAATTTTTGATACGTACAAAATGCATGGGCCAAGTGTACATTTCAATAGAATGTTTTTCTGTATATTTTCTCGATCAATCAATTATGAAGCTTATTTTGAGTTATATATACAAAGATATATAGAGAGAATACAAAATTTGATGAGTCATCCAAAGAATATGATGCTATTGTAGTATTATTCCATTTTGTCCTTTGCTTGGGGGCAAAAATGTCTGGGTGTATTGAGGTGGTGGTTATGGTTGTGGTTATGCGTGAGTAATGTTTTTGTTGATTAAGAGGCTAAAGTGGCTTTGTATTTTGAAGAGTTTATACCACCCATAAGCTTGATCTAAAGGAGATATATGATGAAGTGAATGCAATAATACCCTTAGATCGTGTGCAATAGTGATTAATTGACATTTATTGACAATTTGAAATAAAAATAGTTTGCAATGTGTGTCAATTCACGATAGATGAATTGAAATGACAATTAATAAGTCAAAAATTTAACTTGTCAATTGCCAATTAATTTAGAATTGCACCAAAAAAGTGGAGGGATTTACTATGAAAAAAAGTGAAAGGAGGAAAGAAATTGTATTATGTGGCTTAGTGCATCAATGTTTTTTTTTTTTTTTGGCCATGAATTATGATTTTTTTATTAATAGAGTTATTTTATAGTTTATAATCTAAAATAGAGAAATTTAAATTAATAAAAAATATTAGTATTGGGCTCATTTTAAAGATCTCATTGAGATCATTTCAATGGTATAATTTTTAAAATAAATAAATTTATAAATTTTAATTTGTAAGAGAATATATGAAAAATATTAAAAAATATATAACTATTGATTTGTTGTAAATATATTATTATGTGTGGTTATTCCTGTAATTAGTTGTAGGGGCATACTAGTAAATATCCAAAACCTAGTAAACCCTACCTCTATATAAGGATATTTATAAGATGAATGAAATAGACATATCATATTCTCTCTGCCTCTCTTTTCTACAAACCCTATTTTCTACATACTTTTACAACACGTTATCAGCACGAAAAGCTTTTTGGATTGTGGATCGCCAAACAAAAGAGGATCATCATTCAATCTATTCTTCAACCAAGTAGGTTTTATAAATAATTCTATATTCATGGTTATTTAACATTGATTGATTGAAAAATTTCCATAAAACATGAACCTTAAATTTATGTGATTAATTTATTTGAGATTATATATTTTGTACATGTTTTCTTGGATTGAATGATTAAATAATAAAAAGATAAGATTTATTGGGGTGAATGGAAATCACAGCGCTGCCAGCCCCTCGCACGCGCAGCCCACCCAGGCCCGAAACTTTGTAAAAAAGAGATTTTAATCTTTGCCATGCTTGGGAATTGAACCCAAGACCTCTTGTGCACCACCTTGCACCTTAACCACTGTGCTGCTGATGATTTATTGTTATTATACAAACCATTTAATATATATACTCTAAATGCCAGAAACTTTTATTCAAACAATTTTGTGATATTTTTCTGTTCTACTTTGGTATATGAATATTTTACTTATTTAAATTTTTGCACTAGAGTATATGTGTAGAAATTGCAGGTAATTAATGAACCAGTAGTTCATACATAAATATTGAACCTGTAGCTTCAATAATGCTGTATAAGGAACATGAAGTTTCTTTCATAAATTCACCATATATGATAAAATCAGTAGATTTTACATGTCTATACCATGTTATAGAACTTGAAGTTCTTATTTGTTGTTTATGGATGTTATTGCTCAAAGCATTAATTATGATTACTTGTTCTTTTCAATCAAAGAATGTCAAATCTCAACAAGCTTGATTTTGTCGCTTTGGAAGTTTCCGGAAGAAATTATCTAAAGTGGACTCAAGATGTTAAGCTTCATTTGACTGCAAGAAGATGAGGTCAACAATCAATGCTAACAATGTTGTCACAGAGTCCCTTCAGGCAAGTACCATGATCTTCATTAGGAAACACATGGAGGAAGCACTCCAAGTTGAGTACCTCACTGAAGAGGATCCACGAGCTCTTTGGGTTGCTCTGGAAGAACGGTTTAACCATCAGAAGACCATTTCCTTGCTTGAAGCAAGACATGATTGGCAGAACATCCGTTTTCAGGATTTCAAATCCGTGAATGAGTATAATTCGGAAATCTGCCGGATCCGGTCACTCCTCAAATTTTGTGGAGAGGAGCTCACCGAAGCTGACCTATTAGAGAAGACTTTCTCCACCTTCTCTGCCTCCAGTTTGGTGCTGCAGCAACAATACAGGGAGAAGAATTTTACCAAGTTCTCGGTATTGATCACTACTTTGTTGCTCGCTGAAAATAACAACTTATTAATGAGAAATGATCAAACCCGACATTTCGGTACTAAAGTAGTACCATTGCCTGAAGCAAACGCTGTTGCTCATCGCGATTCAAACCGTGAAAGAGGATACCAAGTGTTGAGCTTAATTTATGTACATATCTTACTCTCAAATTCATACATTTTTGTCAATGTCTTCTAACATTTTTAGTGTTTTAATTCTTATTTTTATTATTTAGTTAATTATTTTATTTTATTAATTTTTGTTATATTTCGTAGATTTTATTAGGTTGCATTTATTTTTCATTTAGGCTAGATTTAAAATTAGAATTTTTATTAATTAAGTTTTATTTGTGTTGTAGGTTTTTAAATTGGAAAAGCCCAAAACAAGTGATGAAGGAGAAGTAGCCCATTTGCACAAAAGCCCAGCCCAAGTGAAGAGGAAGCAGCCGGCCCAGCCCACCTCTTGGAAGCCGAACAGTCACAATGCCACCGCCCAATCAAATTGCATTTTTGATTAATCATCCTCTCAGCCAACTGCAAGGCGACACGTGGCGATCATTTCTTCCGCTCAGCAACAAGCAACCAATTGATTTGATTAATCAAACTCTCAGCCAACTACAAGGCGACACGTGGCAGCCTATCCATTTTCCCTTCCGCAAATCAGCACACCCATGTGAGCTGAGCCAGCAGCCAAGCCGCCGAGCCGAGCCGCCCTTTCTCTTTTCTCTCTCACGCTTTCACATGCAGCCACCACTCAGCCAGCTCCAGCCGCAAGCCGCTGCACCCTTTCATTCCGCCTCTCACTTTTCTTTGATTAATCAACTCCTCCTCCAACCATCAGGCGACACGTGGCATCTCCTATAGCTGTTTCCAGCCTTTTCCTTCCGCTCTCTCCGTTCACAAATATCTCTTCTCTCAGCCAATCAGCTTGTGACATGTGGCAGAAATTCTAGAAATTTTCAGCCTTGTACCAGCCTTTTGTGCTGATCCTCTCTTCATTGCTAGCCCTAGTATTTGCCTATATAAGGAAGCATTCAGCCCCCTTACCAGATCTTTTAGTCTAGAATTTTAATTTCTGCCATTTTCTAGTATTTCTCCTAGGATTTCTCTCTCAAGCCATTTGGCTATGATATTTGAGAGAGAATAGGAATGTAACTCTCTTACAATTTTAATTAATGAAAGTTTAATATTATGTCGCTATTCTCTCTTCTCCTAATCCTCTATTTTCTTTATGCCATTTATTTTATGTAGTTCTTTATTTTATGTTTAACTTTATATTATGTCTCTCTTCTCTCTTCTCTAATCCTCTATTTATTTATGTCTTTTATTTTATGTAGTCCTTTACTTTATTATTAGTAGTAATATTTATTTTATTGTTCTTTAAATTTCATGCTCATTTACTTCTTTCTTTATTTTATTTAAGATATAAGATCATGAGTGGTCACTAAACCCCCTTACCAAGGTAAGAGGGAAGCACCACCATGAACATTATTAAATGAGGTCTTATGTTAATTTTTCCTTTGTTTAAGATCTTACAAGCCCTAGATTTTGATATTAAAATGAGATAGATATCCTCTTTTAACCCATAATGTCATATATTATGGGTTGTTAGATCCTCTTTCCACATTTTAGCTTTATGGTTAATTGTTTTAAACACAAACTTTTTGAACTCTAGTTGTTCCTTAGTTTTGGTTCACTTGAGTTGCTTAAATTTGTATTTTCTAAGCAAAATCAAGATTTACCATATAAACCTTCAACTTTTGTGCTTAATTCATATTTATCTTTGCAAGAGGGCATCAAGTGACTCTTGGGTGCCCTCCTTTATCGGGAAATTACTAAAAATCTCATTTAATATGTTCATAAGTGGTGTGAAACCCTAACCTTGGTTCTTATACCATTGTTTAGTTTCTAAAACCAAAAAGTTGTTATTTTCCTTTCTAGATTTAATATTTCAAGTCTTGCACTTTTATTCACCTTATTCTCTTTTCATCTACTTTATTTGCTTTTTAATTTAGTTGCATTTTATTTTAAGTTACCTCACAAATCAACAAAATTTCTAAACTAGGTTAGTTTTAAATTAACTTAAGTTTAAGCTTAGTGTATCGTTTGTTATCACTCCTTGAGGTTCGACCTCGTTAATATACTACTCGATTCGTATATTTGCGAGTAAATAAAATTTTACAACACCGAGGTCATGGAGATGGCGAAAAGTCCAATCGCCCGAGATATGGAAGGAAATGTTCTCAAAGGAATAGTCCGTATGATCGAGGTCAATGCGACCGAGGCCCATAAAACTTGAATTCTCGTGGTCAAGGCCCACGTGGTAGAAACCACGGTCTCTATGCCCCAAGAACTCGAAATGAGAGGAACACTGGTTCGGCCAGTCACCACCAGAATCAGAATCAGAATCAGAATGATCTCTGTTATCGATGTGGAGGAACTAATCATTGGTCCCGCACCTGCCGTGCATCAGCACAAGCTGTAAATGAGTATCACGCCAGTCGCGGAACTCGAGAGACAAACCTCATTAAGGGATCATTTCCTATGGATACCACCCTAAAAGTCACTGATTTACAGGCTGAATCTGGAAACTTCGAGGACTAGAAACTCGATGACATGGATATGATCGGCACTTGTGCCGTATTTATTTTCTGAATAATGTTTTTCTTATTCGGATTACTTTGGTGATTTATGATTTTGATTATTTGTTTTGGAAATTTGTTTATGCACGAATATGATTTAATTCAATAATGTTATCCATATATGTGATCCATTGAATTAAATTTATGAATAAGCATGTTTAGTTGGGAAGTTTGTTGTCTGGCAGATAGTGTTACTACGCACACTATACTCAAAGATCGAAAGTATTTTTCAAACTTATTGATTCCTCATACCTCTGTGACAACCATGTCAGGCTAATCCAACCTGATAGAGGGTCATGGCAAATCCCATTTTTATGTTGTCCAATGATACTGAATTACCATTAATGAAGCCTTATATTCTCCAAGTTCCAGAAGAACGTTGTTGAGTTTTAAGGATATTTGAGCTAACGGTTATCACGTTAAAACCACTGAGGAAAATAGAGTGGAATATCTTTACATAACCTTCAATTTATATGGCTAGAAGCGTACGTTGAAGAAATTGAAATTCCTCTCGAGCGGTCTTTACATGACCACTAATAGATCGATTGAGGCCAATCACATAGTTAACCAGAAGTTAACCAATTCGAGCAGTTTCTTGCTATGACATGACCGGTTGGGATACCCAGGTCAAAGTATGATGCGCCGTATCCTCAATTCATCACACGGGCATCCCCTTATTAATAAGGATCTTGTGTTTAGTGACACACTATGCCAGCCTTGCTCGCTCAAAAAGTTGAATACTAGACCATCATATGCAAAGACTAGTAAAGACTCCACCATTTTCTTGTAAAGGATACAAGGCGATATTTGTGGACTTATCCAACCACCATGCGGGTCATTTAAATATTTCATGGTTTTGGTTGATGCATCGACAAAATGATCACATGTTACACTATTGTCCACAAGAAACGTTGCTTTTTGCTAAACTTCTCGCCCAAAAGGCTCACCACACGGATTATCCTATAAAGTCCAGAAGACTTGATAATGTCAGAGAGTTTACATCGAAAACTTTCGATGATGGTTGCATGTCCCTTGGGATTGATGTTGAACATCCAGTTCTCCATGTTCACAGCCAGAATGGTCTCGCAGAAGCGTTCATTAAAAAATTACAAATGCTCGCACGAACCTTGGTTATGCGCACCAAGCTTCCAATTTCTGCGTGGGGCTATGTAATCTTGCATGCAGCCATGTTGGTTTGGTTGAGGCCCACTGCTACCTAACCTTACTCCGCATTACAGCTGGTGACTAGGTACGAACCTGACGTTTCGTACTTACGCATATTTGGGTATGCAGTTTACGTGCCAGTTGCGTCGTTACAACGTACCAAAATGGGTACTCAACAAACGATGAACATATATGTCGATTATGAATCCCCATCTATTATATGCTTTTTAGAGTCTTTGACATGCGATCTCTTTACCGCCAGATTTGTGGATTGTCACTTTGATGAGACAGTCTTCCCGCCGTTAGAGGGATACAAGAACGTCAACGTTCCTGAAGAACAATGTGAATTGACGTGGAATGTTCCCACTATGTCTCATCTTGATATCCAAACCGCACAATGTGATAGTGAAGTGCAGAGAATTCTAGATCTACAGAGTATAGCCCATAATATGCCAGACGCTTTCTCTGATCTAGCTAAAATGACGAGATCACATATACCTGCTGCAAACGTGCTTGCAAAGATATCCGTCTCCGAAGGACGTGTTGTCCCAGATGGACGAGGTACGGCCATAGCGGCTAACCAGTCTTATGTCCATGCCCAGAAGTGTGGTAGACCACTAAGTTAGAAGGACTCTTATCCTCGGAAGAGGACAAATTTGGCACAAACGAGTCTTCTTGACATTGCAATCTCAACCGATCCATCTCACGAAATAGTTCCGGATTATGGGTCTGTCCTGGAAGAGACGATATTAGGGGACGCTCCAACATCTGAACCCACTTCCGAGAACAGAGAAATCTCTATAAATTATGTATGTTTAAGTGAGCTCTGGAATCGAAACGAGATTATCATCGATGATATCTTTGTATTCGCATTAGCTACCGAAATCATAACTAGTGATGACATCGAACCTCACTCCGTTGATGAATGTCAACGTCGAGACGACTGGCCAAAATGGAAAGAAGCAATCCAGGTCGAATTAGATTCCTTGACAAAGAGAAAGGTGTTTGGGTCTGTCGTTCCTACACCTTCCCCATGTTAAAATTATAGAATTTAAATGGGTATTTGTAAGGAGGCGTAATGAGAAAAACGAGATTGTGAGATACAAGGCTCGTCTAGTGGCGCAAGAATTTTCTCAACGCCCTGAGATTTTTCTCAACGCCCTGAGATTGATTACGAGGAAACGTATTCTCTCGTAATGGACGTGATAACGTTCCGCTACCTTATCAATTTGGTAGTTTTCGAAAAACCGAGTATGCAGCTTATGGATGTGGTCACTGCTTATCTCTATAGAGATCTTGATACAGAGATATATATATATATGAAAGTTCCTGAAGGACTTAAGATACCCGATGCAAATAGTTCCAGACTACGGAACACGCTCTCCATTCGTTTGAGGCGTTCACTTTATGGATTGATATAATTCGGACAGATGTGGTATAACCGTCTAAGTGAGTATTTGATCGGAATGAGATATGTGAATAATGTTCTATGCCCTTGCGTATTTATTAAGAACAAATTCCGGTTTTGCTATTGTAGTTGTTTATGTTGATGACATGAATCTAATTGGTACTCCTAAAGAGATCAAGGAAACAACTAAACACCTGAAGTTGAAATTCGAGATGAAAGATCTTGGGAGAACGAATTTCTGTCTCGGCCTGGAGCTTGAGCATCGTGCAGATGAAATTCTAGTCCATCAATCGAATTACATCTAGAAGATGTTAAGGCGCTTTAATGAGGATAAAGCGAAGCCTTCTAGCACGCTCATGATCGTCCGTAGTCTAGATCCTAAGAAAGATCTGTTTCATCCCGTAGATGATAACGAAGATATATTGGCACTAGAAGTCCCATATCTAAGTGCAATAGGCGCATTATTGTACTTGGCTCAATATACTAGACCAGACATCTCATTCGTTGTGAACTTGTTAGCTAGATATAGTTCTGCGCCAACACGCTGCCACTGAAATGACATAAAAGACATTTTTCCCTACCTTAGAGGTACGACAGATATGAGCTTATTCTATCCCTACGCATCAAGGAATGGATCGAACCCCCTCGATTCTCGGAACGATGCCTGCCTTGTTAGATATGCTGACGCAGGGTATCTATCAGACCCGCACAAGGTGTGTTCTCAAACTGGTTATGTCTTTACCATTGAGAATACAACAATATCTTGGAGGTCTACGAAACAAACCCTTGTTGCTACCTCTTTGAATAATGCTGAGATTCTAGCCCTTCACGAAGCAGTTCGTGAATGTATATGGTTAAGAGCAGTTTCCAAACATGTTCGAAGTACGTGTGGGCTGAATTCCAGCATTGATGAACCAACGATTATCTATGAGGATAATGCCGCTTGCATCGAGCATATGAAGACGAGTTTTATCAAAGGATACAACACCAAGCATATTGCACTGAAGTTCTTCTTTAATCAACAGCAACAAGAGCATCAGATGATTGAAGTCAAGAAGATCCGATCTCAAGACAACCATGTAGACCTCTTCACCAAGTCATTACCAAAGTTCACGTTCTTGATGCATGTTCGAGGTATTGGTTTGCGTAAATTGGTTGATTTATCTAGTATGTAGTTTTCAGGGGGAATCGACATCAGGGGGAGTATCCCGAAGCATACTCGCTTGACCATCGTGTACTATTTTGTCCTTCGTCCAGGGTTATTTTGTCCCACTGGGTTTTGTTACCTGACAAGGTTTTAATGAGGCACATCTTGGCATGGTCACCCTACTCATACTACATCTTGAAGATGTGTTGATATGATATATATGCATTTGCTCATTTTTTTCCCTTCGACCACGGGTTTCTCTCATTGGGTTTACCGGGCAAGGTTTTGGTGTAGCAACTCTAATGCACCTCGCTTCCATTGACATACTATCTGCTTCTGATCCAGAAGATATGACTTCACCTATTTTTGAGGTTTTGATGCGACTACTCCACACTCACGCGCGTTGCACTCTTTTTCCTTCGACCAGGGTTGTTTTTGTTCCCACAGGGTTTTTATTACCTGAAAAGGTTTTAATGAGTCAACTTAGAAGCGCATAGCAGAGACAACACTAATGACATGAAATATCCAAGGAGGAATGTTGTAAATATATTATTATGTGTAGCTATTTCTGTAATTAGTTGTAGGAGCAGACTAGTAAATATTCAAAACTTAGTAAACCCTACCTCTATATAAAGATATTTATAAGATGAATGAAATAGATAGATCATATTCTCTTTGTCTCTCTTTTTTACAAATCCTATTTTCTACATACTTTTACAACATATGTTATTGACTTGAACTATTACAACAAAACAGACTTATGTCAAGTCAATAATTGAAAAAAGAAGGTCAATAGGCTTGTATTGAATTGCCTATTAACCTCAACCATTACACGTTAAATTAGTTACACCACGTGGCAGTATATTAGATACACCTAATGATTTTTTTCAATATCGGATCTTAGCAAAGCGGATTAAATCACATTGTGTTCTTGTTTGATAGAAAATGACAAACAATTTCTCATGCTGAAGACACTTCCAATTGAGAAGAAAAAGAATATGGTGCTAATGTTTATTTAAGGAGACATGTTAATTTGAAAAGAGCATGACCCACTATTTACTTTTTTTCTTTTCTTTTTTGATTTAGACATTAGGTGGAACAATTGGCTTGGTGGATTTTAGTTTATTAGCATGTTATCTGTTTTAGTACTAGGCAAGATTTTGTTTGGTTTCATTTTGCTTATTACTTTTTTAGTTTTTTGATTGGAGAAATAACTTGTATTCTTATGTTTTTTTTGCTGAAAAATAAGGAATGTTATATTGTGCATATCATAGTTGATGATGACTTTCTTTTTTTCCAAAAGAAAATAACATATGGACAGAAATGGTGCTCATGTTGTCAACTGCTTTTTTGTTTTTTTCTCTAATCAAAAGATATTCAAAATATGATTATCATTCAACAACTGCTACTTGGTGTTTCAAATGTGTTTTATACTGGAGTGGAGAGTCAATATTGTTAAACAGCTTATGTTTTGATGAGGATCGATGCTCAAATATGCTCCTACCTATACCCCTTTCCCTTGTGTTTTTTATGCGGTCTGCGTATTCGGCATATTTATTTTTTAACTTTAAAAGATTTATTTTATTTTAATAATATGACATAAGAAGTCTTTATTAGTTTTATGGACTTTTTTTAGGTTTGGTAAGATAAAATTTTAATTAATATTTTAGATTTTGTTTGTTTCTTTCAAGAGGTTTATCGTCTTCATGACTTGCCTTCATCTATTGTTTCTAATAGGGACATTAGGTTTTGATCGATACTGCCTTTATGAAAAAGTTTGATGTTAGTAAGAGGTAAAATAGGGAGAAAATGGCTCGAAAATAGTTTTCCTGAAAACTTGGCTTGAGCCACTTTTGGCAGAAAGTTCAATGTTGTTTCTTGTTGAGCTTAATTTATATACATATTTTATCCTTAAAACCATATTTTTGACTATGTCTTTTAGCAATTTTTAGTGTTTTAATTCTTATTTTTACTATTTAGTTAATTAGTGGATTTTATTAGTTTTTGTCATTTTTCTTAGATTTTATTAGGTTGCATTTATTTTTATTTAGGCTAGATTAAAATGTAGAATTTTTTTATTAATTAGTTTTATTTGTGTTTTGTAGGTTTTTAAAGTTAAAAGCCCAAATAAAAGAAAGAAGAAAACAAATTGCAGTGGCCCAAATTCATGCACATGGCCCGGCCCATTTCAAATGGAAGTTGAAGAGTCATAACACCACACTTCTGCCCAAATCAAAGTGATGGGATTAATATTGGCTCCAGCCAATACAACGTCGCCACGTGGCCATCATTTCTTCCACCAAGCAACAAGCAAGCAATTGGTTTGATTAATCAAACTCTCAGCCAATACCAAAGTGACATGTGGCACACTCAAGAAAAGCACCCCAGCGCCTTCAACTTCCTCTCATCCCTCCAGCATGCTGATGCATGCCTCCCCCATGCCAGCCACAAGCCAAGCTCCCAGCTAGCCAAGCCTTCAAGCCGCCCCCATTTCCTCTTTTTTCTCTCTCTTACGTCTTCCCATGTAGCCGCAACTCAGCCAGCTCCAAGCTGCCAGCCGCTTCTTTTTTCCTTCCGCTCAGCAATTTGGTTGATTAATCTTCTTTCAACCAACCACACTGCAACACTGTCCTATCTTCTAACTGCTTCCAGACTTCTCCAGCGCCCTCTTGTGCTGATCCTCGTCTCAAATAACTATCACCACCTATCCTCTCAGCCTTACATAAGCTGCCACATGTCCCCCCTTCTGATATTTTCTACCCTTAGCTTTGCCTATATAAGGAAGCATTCAGCTCCTTTACCACATCTTTTACTCTAGAATTTAATTTTCTGCCTTTTCTAGTATTTTCCAAGGATTTCTCTCTCAAGCCATTTGACTATGATGTTTGAGAGAGAATAGAAATGTAATTTTCTTGCATTCTAATTAATGAAATTTTAATATTATGTCTCTCTTCTCTCTTCTCCTAATCTTGTATTTACTTTATGTCTTTTATTTTATGGTTAACTTTAATATTATGTCTCTCTTCTCTCTTCTTCTAATCTTTTATTTACTTTATACCTTTTATTTTATGTAGTTATTTATTTGATTGTTAGTAGTGTTATTTATTTTATTATTCTTTAAATTTCATGCTCATTTATTTATTTATTTTTATTTAAGATATAAGCTCAAGGATGGTCACTAAACCCCCTTACTAAGGTAAAGGGGAAGCACCGCCATGAACATTATTAAGTGAGGTCTTTATGTTAATTTTTCCATTGTTTAAGATTCTACAAACTCTAGATTTTGATATTAAAATGAGAAAGATATCCTCTTTCACCCATAATGTTATATATTATGGGTAGTTAGATCCTCTTTCCACATTTTAGCTTGGGAAAAATTTTCAAACAGGACACCTACTTTGGGGTCAATCTTAGTTTAGGACACCAGTTTGAGTTTGTCTTAGTGTAGGACACATATTTAGGATTTGTGTTAGTTTGGGACAATCTGTCAACTCCGTTAACTTTTCTGTCCAAATAAGGGATAATTTGGTCATTTTATATTTTTAAAACAAATAAAAATTAAAAACTAAAAAAAAAAAGAGCAAAAAAGATTAAAATGTAAAAAAAAAAACAAAAAGAATTAAACTCTCTCTCTCTCTCTCTCTCTC
>QANW01012574.1:642620-676160 GCA_003254865.1 Dryas drummondii
TTAGTTTTAATCTATTTTAAATTAATTTTTAGCTTTTAACTTTTTAATGATTTTTTTTTCCTAAAAAAAAAGTTTTGATTTTTTTAGGTAGTAACCTTTGTTTTTTACTTGTTTTTCTTTTTTCTTTAATTTTTATTTGTTATAAAAATATAAAATAATCAAATTATCTCTTTTTGGACGGAAAAGTTAACGGAGTTAACGGATTGTCCCAAATTAACACAAATCCTAAATATGTATCCTTCATTAAGACAAACCCAAACTGGTGTCCTAAACTAAGATTGATCCCAAAATAGGTGTCATGTTTGAAAATTTATCCCTTTTAGCTTTATGGTTCATTTTTTGAAACACAAATTTTTTGAACTCTAGTTGTTCCTTAGTTTTGGTTCACTTGAGCTGCTTAAAGTTTGTATTTTCTAAGCAAAATCAAGATCTACTATATAAATCTTCAACTTTTGTGCTTAATTCATATTTATCTTTATAAGAGGGCATCAAGTGACTCTTAGGTGCCCTCCTTTTTGGGGAAATTACTAAAAATCTCATTTAATATGTTCATAAGTGGTGTGAAACCCTAACCTTGGTTCTTATACCATTGTTTAGCTTCTAAAACCAAAAAGTTGTTATTTTCATTTCTAGATTTAATATTTCAATTCTTGCATCTCTATTTACCTTATTTTTTTTTTCATCTACTTTATGTACTTTTTAATTTAGTTGCATTTTATTTTAAGTTGCCACATAAACCAACAAAATTTTCAAACTAGGTTAGTTTTAAATTAACTTAAGTTTAAGTTTAGTAAATTGTTTTTCATCACTCCTTGAGGTTCGACCTCGTTAATATACTACTAAACTCGTATATTTGCGAATAAATAAAATTTTACAACATTTCTAAAAAAGTTGGTTCGAGCCACTTTTGGCATAAACTCCCAAATGCTCACTAGACTTATAAATTTTCCCATTGTTACGTTTCTAGCCGACTCTTGGGGTCATTTATACATTTATTAATCCCCAAATAACAATAGGAAACTTATTTACTTTTCTAATCAATTTGTTAGAGTTTTGTTAGTATTTAAATACTTCTCCGCGTTGTATTCGGTAGTTGATAATTAATAAAATTTGAGAAGAGATGATTTCTCTCTTTTTTTCTATTTTTCTGATAGTTTAGAGAATTATCAGTCAAACAGAAGTCCTTATTCTAGCAATTCTCGATGTAGAAAATCAACAGATCTAAGGTAAGTTGTGTTCTGAAAAACCGTATCTCTTCTCTTTCGCCCACCACGCTTCATGAGTTTTGATGGTGTAAGTCTTTCCCACAACAGAAAGCTCCAACCATTAGATATGCTCCCTGAAGTTGTTAACTGCTTTGAATGTTTCACTGATAATATCTGGTTCGTTTCTTATATTGGGGATTATAACAAAATTGTTCCCTGCACTATTTAAATTGTTAAACAATATTTTAGACACCCAAACAATAAAATCCAAGTTCTACATACATGATATTCAAACAATAGAATTTGTAAGTGATAGGATATTTAAATGATAAGAGTTTAGATTCCATTCTTTAAGAGTTCTGTGAAAATCAGAATTCCATCATCCAAACACACTGTTAAGTCAACATTTCCAAATTAGGAAAACTATAATCTCCAATCAAATAATCTTTTAGGTCGAGATTAATAAGGTATGATATTAGATATGTGACCCAGAAAGTAGAAGAGTGTTTGGGGGGTTAGGGTTTAGCTTGTTGCGATCAATCAAATATTGCAAAGCCGTGGTATCTATTACCGGACAGAGGGGGGAGGAATATTTAAGTAAAGTATAAATATTTTCTCTCTTTGCATAAAACTTAAAATTAAAGACCAAAAGGAAACGAAATAACACATTTGTAGACCATATTTGAATGAAAAAAACTACGAGACATTTGCACACAATAAATTCACTATTACCCTCAGATTTTTGAAATTACAAATATATATATATTATATTTTTACTGCACTGCACCATATGGCAGCAGAAAGAGCCAAGCGCTTCATTCAAATGGAACCATTGTACAGCAGAAAGAATATATACAGTTTGTACCAAGTTTAACACAGGAGGTGATGGGATGCTGGGAATGAACTTGGGCTTACATTAATTTACTCACTGGTGCTTTCTCCTGCTTCTCTATATAAGCAGATGGAAACCATCCGGCCTTGCCTTTGCATTCTCCTTCAGACCATCCATTAGGGCTCACCTGATATCCATATATAAAAAACAAAAGAAAACCAAGAAAAAAGAAAAATGAAAAATGAAGGATTACTATTTAATCTCTTTTGTTTTGATGTACAGAGTATAAAGGAAATGAAAGAAATGTTTTTTTATGATGGCTTTACTATTGTCTCCTCATCATTTCCTTTTTCTTCTTTTGTAAATTGATAGGTAAACTTCAAATTTTAAAAAATTTATCAAGATGTGTTAAAAAGATACCGCATTCCTTCCCCACTTACGAGACAAAGAACATAAAAGTGGAGTTTCAAGGGAATGTCACACCTTTTATAATCTTATTATTTCTTCCTATTACATATCAAGACAATGGAAGGAAAATTATCCCACCTATTTTTCAATTCCAGCCCATCCCTTCCACACTGTTAATATCAGAAAATAGTCAAACAGTAGAGAGGGAACAGCATGACTGTGTTCTTTTATTTTCAAAATTTCTGAAAGTCATGATATATCAAAGGACAATATGCTATTTGTACACGTAAACAATTTAACATATTCTCTCAATAAGCTATATCTCATTCACAATATCGAGCATATCAATTATATTTAAAACCCTGGTTAGGATTCATGAGTCCAGCTCTCACTACATTCTAGTTTATGCTTATAATATGCGTGAATGCAAGTCATATCCATGAATTACTTGGGTAACTAGCTGGCACTTAAGAACATATTAAGTTGACATGCCTTATCAAACTGATAGAGGGCACAGATTTTGAGACTTTGACCAAATAACTACACTTGCAAAAAAACTTTAACCATAAGCACAATGAGCTTCACGGGACCATATATCAGGCGTGAGCATGCACACACAAAAAAAGAAAAAGAAAACTCTCCAAGTGAAACAAATAAATTAACAGTGCATAAGCTACACTTAAATAGTGGTGGTTGTAGTACCTGACGAACCACAACATAATCATCGACTGATAGGTTCAACTCTCCATCCGCTTGAGCATCAAATGGGTGTATAGCCTGAAAAATGAAAGAAAAAGTAATTCAGAATGAGAAGAAGGGGGGGACTCAAAATTGCAAAATACAAACAATGTAGGGTCAACCAACAAGATTATATACAAGTCGGAGAACATTTAATTAAAAAGTTAGAAAGAGCTGCTAAGCAAAGAAAAAATGCCTACAGACAGAAGTAGATATTTAGAAAGTAAATGTAGGTATAAAATTAATTCTAGAAAAAAATAGGAATGTGATATGGTGAAAAAGAAAAAAAAAAAAGAAAACTCAAATAGATCATAACTAAATGCAAATACTAATAGGTATAGAAATTCATAAACTGTGATTACAAATGACTAGCACATGTGCAGCTTCCTTTGGGTGTGAGGAATGGAAATTTCTAGGATTGCAAAGGCCTTACTCTTGCAATGAAGATAGTGTCATCTTGATTAAGTTGTCCATGATCATCAGATCTATTTGAATTAGTATCTGGATGCATTTCCACTAACCGGGATGAGAATTCTTTTGGTGGTTTCTCCAGAATCATCTAACCATTTGAACAATGCAGGCCAGCCATAAATTTTCATGCACAGAAAAGATATAAAACAGTACAGAACGAGAAAAAGTTCAGAGCCAGGCTACATAGCACAAACCTCAGAATGTAGGTTATCTAAAATAGCAAGAGCATGTTGATGATAAGATCTCTCAGCATCAACCTGAAAAATATTTTTACTAGGCTCAAATACAGAATTGCAAAATCAGGAGCAAAATACAAAAAGCTACCTGTATTCAGACCAAATTTAGTATCAAGAATAATTATAATTATGAAAAACCCACCGAGTACAAACTTTACACTTATAAATTTAGATACCGAATAGAAATAGTTGTTCACAGTAGAGCTTGGACGAGTTTAAGAAATAACTTTCACCAAAATCAGTGCTAAACACTTTTTTACCCAAAACTTTGTTCATGTACAGATGAAGTACTATTTTCCAGTGGTATAAAATGCACTTTTCTCTCATTTAATCTACTCATTCACTTGCTAAAGTCAAGTATCTTTTTTATTTTTTATTTTTTATGAGAAACACACTTTTATTAATGAGAAAAAAGTACAACATAGAGCACAAGATGTCCACCAGTGAGAAAAACAAAACAGAGTACAATCACACACTAACAATCAGAAATACAAAGACAACCAAGACTACAATACAGCTGCACTCCAATCATAAAATATAGCTTAGGAAGAAGTATCCCTAAATTCAGAGGATATAAAAGCCAAAAGGGAAGACCAAAACTGAACCCCATTCCACAACAGATCAACCTCCTCGCCCCTAGCATCCTCAAAAAGTATCTAGAGTAAAGAAGATGCATTTCATATTTTTCTCAGAACAGTGGTGCATTTGTGGTCTTGAAAAAGACTGATGGTGAGCAGCGATGGTATCAATGAATGTGCAGGTGATAGTGGCAAGCAAAACACTTTTAAACTCTTTCTTTAATCTTTTCCTTTCTTATCCTATCAGCCAGCAGTGCTGATGAGAGGTAGCTTTCTTGCGCTTTCTCACCTTCCTTTTTACCTCTCCAGTCTCAAGTGCAAAGTGATTTAAACAAGGATACAAGCAAAAACCACAAGTCATATATTCTTCCATGCACTTTTCTTAGGTCTTAGTAGATAGATGAGCCGCTATTATTTCCTTTGTGCTCTATATGAAGGAATCATACAATTCCAGTACCAGTTATGCAGAACTCCCCATATGAAGTGATGCTATTGTAGAAACTAGATGTTCAATTTCATTACGTTCAGCACCGGTTTCTCTCTCTCTCTCTCTCTCTCATATTCTCATTTTTCTCTCTTGTCTACTTTTTCTCATCCTAGATAACCCTATTTGTATGAAAATTTCATCAGGCACAAGAGAATTGATTCTAGATGAAGAAAAAAGGAACTGGTTCCAAACTGAATTATGCAGCTTAAGACGTATATTATTATAAGTAAAAAGGGTTTCAACAGATAATGAATACCAGTTATTTAGAAAAATGGTGAGGTTAAAGAACAATAGCACCAATCTAAGGCCACCATCAAGAAGGGAAAAAGCATCCCACTCAAATGCCATCACCAATCATCTTCTTCTTGTGAAGTCCTATGATACATGAAAAGAAGGAATAGATGTCATAACGATTGAGAAGATTAGGTGATCAAAGCCTGGAGTAGGCAACAGAAAGTTTGGATAATGAACAAAAGGCATGTAATTGAGACAGTTCGAAAGAATAAGTGGTCTAATGCTTGTATGAAAACTACATTCAATTTGAAGTGGAAGTAGAAATAGACTCATCAGATGTAGAATCACTCAATAATATACAAGAAGAGCAGAAAATCAATTGTGTGCCATTGCTATCAAGCGGCTAGATAGGAAGCATCACCTCAACAAGAAATTGCAGAAAACTTTCAACCAGGTACTACGTATTTTGCAGATCATGAAAAAAAGCTAATCTTTGATAAGAAACAATTTTATTAAATCAAACCAAGTACAACATTATGGATAAGGTATCCACAAACAAATCAAACTATACAATATAAATATCTACTCAACCTAGCTACAAGATCAATTTCTAGTAACTAGACTATTGCAGCATTCCAATTAAAAACTATCCTTGAGAAAGAAACATCCCTAAACGCAGCTTACACTGGTCCCCATAGTGAAGCCAAAAATCTGATTGTCTCCCAAAGCTCCTCTCCTCCTACACCTCTTGCATCTTCAAAAATTCTTTTATTTATTTCCCCTCAAATGACCCACAAATTAGCTAGCATAAAACATCCCCTCAGTACCTTGGATTTCTTACCAATCCTGAAGAATTTATGTTGTTCACAAAGTACCAAAACTTGCTGGCACAGCCCAACTAATTTTTCCTTCCCAACACAACTTCATCTATAACCCCCAAGCCACCAGACATTGAATAAAGAGGTGACCTACAGACTCAAAATCAGCCTTACACAAAATACACCACTGAGGAAAAAGACACATATAAGGCCGTTTTCTTTGAATCAGATCGAGAGTATTCACCCTTCCGTGTGCCACCAATCAAGGCAGAATCTGCACTTTTGGAGGCACCTCTCCTTTCCAAACAGAATTATAAGGGAGAAAAACTGGCCCACCTATACTACTGCAGGAATGTTTGAAATATGAATTTGACAGAGAATGTTCCTGACTTCTCTAGGACCACTTCCTTGCATCTTCTCTGTTTCTGTGAGATTCAAGTATTCCAGTGACAGTAACAAAATAGCCCATTCCCTTACTTCCTCTTTTCTTAGATGCCTTCTAAAGCCGAAATCCCAGCTGAGAGGAAATTGATTATTCATGGCAATTCTTGAAACAGTCACCATGTGATTATTAGACAGATTATACAGCCAAGTAAATGCCCTCTTAAAAGGTCTGTCTCCTGCCAAACATCCTCCCAAAATTGTATCCTTTCTCCATTCCCTACCACCATGCTGCAATTTTTAACAAAGTCCACATAGCCAAGACTAATGTCTTTCCATGGGCACCTACTAGAGCCCCTTATCAAAGCTTTAGCATCCCACCCGTTTTCTTGCACCCCAAACTTCATATCACCACACGCCACAACATGTGGTGACTGGACAAGAAGGAATAAAAAAACTTAGATGAGAGATGAGAGAGAGAGAGAGAGAGAGAGAGAGAGAGAGAGAGAGAGAGAGAGAGAGAGAGAGAGAGAGAGAGAGAGAAAAAGAAAGAGACTTCAGTAAGAGGAAGGGGATGCAAAGTAAAAATTGGAAAACTTTAATTTAATAAAAAGATTGTTTTTCTTTTTCTGTTAATCATGGAAGTACACACTCACTCTTGATTGACTGAATTAATGTTGGAATAGAAAGGTTGGATGGAGTTTCAACTAGATTGTAATATTTTAATAAGATACTGATAAACGACCAAGGTGCTTTTGAATAAAACACTTAAGTACTTCCCCTCCGCATATCCTTCTCTGAACATTTCCTTTCTTTTCTTTTCTTTGGTTGTAGATTATGACAATTTAGACCATCTAGGCATAAACACTATCCTCTGTCCAAAAGCATATTTGCACCATTGCGCTTTTGCAGCCATTAAATTTTATAACATTTTGGCTGATACATTCTTTGTATCCTCAATTGTGTCATGGGTCCATGACATCCTAAAATAGGATGAATGATCATGATTTGCACTTCTTTATTTAGGTAACTTTTTTTTTTTTTTTTTCTTTTACATAAATAAGTTGATACTGTTTGCTGCTCTTCCCTATTCTTTGTGTTGTTGACATTTAAATTTGTCAAGAGGCTTCAAAATAATTTGAAGTAATAGCTAGTTTCTACATGTGCATATCTGGAGCCTAATGAGATTGTAGGAGGCATTATTCATATATAATCTTCAGAGAATAAACATAACAGCTATTACGTAAATAAGCCTTACACATATAGACACTCAGGAGTGTTCATCAGTTCGAAACTGTTGAATTTTTACTAATCCGCATCTGGTCCAATATATATAGGATTTGGGATTTTACAATCCAATCTGATCCAATTTTAGATTAGAATCTGATCCAATCTAATCCAATCAATATCGGACTGGATTGGATAATCGGTTTCTTAGTTAAGAAAAATATTTATTGAAACACACAAGATTATCATTGGAACAATTATAGTCACAAATCTTAATAGAATATATGTTAAATGATAATTGAATTTTGGTATAATGTACTAAGTAAAATTTTATCAGAGGATATAGAATAATCATTATTTCTATAGTTTCAAATGCCTACAAGACCAAAAAATTAGGGAACCAACCACATTGGACTGGATTTCACTGGATTTTCATGAGGAAATCCGCCATCTGATCCAATCAAGTCCGTTTTTGACTTTAGAGATCCAATGCAATCTGTCAAAGTCATCGAACCCGATCAAATTGGATTGGATTGGATCCGTTGGTTAGAGCGGATTCGATTGGATTGGATTTTGAACACCCCTAAGACACTAAATCTATATAAGCGCATAAATGGCAACCAAGATGTAACAGCATAGGCATGTGCAGTCCTAGCAACCAATTAGTAACAATACCATAGTAAGAAGCTTCTGGAAAGTCATCTGTTGCTGCTGATCCTCAACTGACAACATTGCAGCAGTCGCTTCTCGGCCAAGTGCCATTGTAGTAGATTTAAGCTCCGTCAATCTTGCCTCTGCATTTTGAAGCTTCACAGAACTGTCTGCAGATACAGATCCCCTGGATTTCAATTGACGCCTCAATACTTCAGCCACCTGATAAGAAGATAGATATCTATTCACAATGATATGCATGTTCCTAGACCATTGCATACACCAAGTGACATCCATAAATACCTGGGCTTCCACCTCCTGACGCAGTTTTTCATAACGATGAGTCAAGTGGCGAGCATCCTCCAAAGGAGCCCCTGTTACTTGCGCCCGTAAAGGTTCAGCAACCTACAAATTTAAATCCTGTAAAATGATTACAAGCCTAAAAAAATGGAGAAGTTGGAAGAAACTCCAAAATGATACATTAAATTTTGATAACTATAGGCTTATACAATGTACGAGTTGATGATGTAGGATGACGCAAGGTGGGTGTTGCCTATGGTTTTAATGGGCTTTAGGTGATAGAAATTTTGGTAACTAGAAAAGATTTAGGGAAAAGAAAGGTTTAGGGTTGCTGTAATATTAGAGAAACTACAGAAATAGAGAATAATAGGGAATAGAAGAGAGAAGAAAGAAAAGGAGAAATCAAGGCACCAAGCCTTTAACAACACGTAAATTTTCATTCATCCAAATCTGATTTGCGTTACAAGAAATAGCCTTGTATATATTAGAAATGCAAAAAGACTCATTAAAATCCTAAGAGACTCATTAAATATTAGAGAAATACTAAAACAATCATTGAATAGGAGACTGAAAACTTATAGACATTGAGTCTTTCTAAAATAATCTTTTTTATCTTTTTTATTTTTTGTTATTATTGCACTACCAAGAACATTGCTTGTATAGCTGAATGCAGTCACCCAGTCAAAAAACTTTCCACAGACCAATTTTCTTCACAAAGTAGCACATATGAAAACACACACAAGTTACATTGCATGATTTGGCCTTGAGTTACGTTATCATGTTGATTTCAAGAAAATGGTACAATGCTTCCAGTGCACAAGATTGGTTTCAAAGACCATATCTTGAGATTTCACCAATGTTTACAAATAAAAATAAGAAAATGGAAACAGTGAAGAAATTACCTGCTCACCAAGAATCTTAAGCAAAGTCCCTCTCTCCTCTTCAATTGAATCATGTGAAGCACCAAAGCAAATAGAAGCTCTTGCTAAAGGAGTACTAGTGCTTTGATTTTGAGTTCCATATTTGCAGCAATCTTCGGCCAACTTTCTAACTAAATTAATAAGATGATATTTAATATACTACACTTGTAGAAGGAACCAAATACAGAAAAGTAGGGAAAGCATTGTCACCTATTTCCATTTGTTTTGAGCTAATAGAAATAAAAACTTCAACTCCCCGAACAAAACTCCGCTGAAAATGCTGGGCAACATAATTTATTATTAGAATTTGGTAAAAATAAACCATTGCTGATGCATTAGCAGATGGTGCATCACATAATTCATTAATGATATCAAAAAGGATGTTGACCAGTAGTTAAATGAAGGCCAACTTGATAACAGCATGATGATAGTACCTTTGCTACCCTCGTAGAATTGTATAAATCTTGAAGTTGTTGGTGGCACATAAGTTCAGCTTCATCAATCATAACAGCTTCATTACTTAAACTTCCCAATCGTCTCAATACAGCCTGCAACATCTTGAACACTACAATCTTAAAATATGACGGAAAGATCGAAACCTTCAAGGTTCTCAAAAAAAGTTCTATAAATTCTAGTTTATATAAACTGTGTTTAAAATTAAAAATTAAAATAACTTTTCCGCAGGGGGTTAAGTTATAATGATTTTTTTAACAGAATCAAGCACGACATACACTATGAATTTAAGGTTCAATCTACGAATGAATTCTCAACTAAGTCCTCAAGCATCATCCTTTGTTTTGGTTAGGATGTAATCTAAGATATATTCTTCAATCATAAAGGGAAAGATCGTCATCAGCACTCATTAGTCATAAAGGAAGCGCCTATCTTATTGACTGTTTTTTACAATATGTAGGCAGTTTTCTTTTCTTTTTATTTTTGACAGATATGTTTCAGAGATGGAAATCGCACAGATGACGGAACTTGACAAGGAATATTGAATAAATCAATTAATTATAGTCCTGATTCGCTACAATACTGCATCCTATTTGGAAACCTTCCACTTAAATTTTATTTTGTTTGTGCTTATTTGACTGTCTCATGAAAAATCAAAGAGATTTGTGAATCGACCAGATTTTAATGCAGGTTCACATGGCAGTTTATAGTTGCATAAAAAGGATTCTTGGTTGAGATGTGGCACTAACTACTTTGTAATTCTGTCTGCAGCCTGTGACTAACTAGGCTACTAGGCCTCAAAGGTTATTCACTCTTATAAACTCCTTAATATTTGATTCTCAAAAAAGAAAAAAAATCAACAAAAAAAGGGGGCCCCTTTTACATTGCTCATATTGTAGCCAATTTGGTTCAAAGTTCAACCAACATTAAAGCACCTGAGTGACGCCACAAAACCTTATGTCAAGAAATAAGACTGCATTTGTTCCAAGCACATCAGCATTACCACAAAGCACTAAGATGCCCTACATTTTTCTCTATCTACAAATAGTAAGCTGAGTGAATTAAGAAACTGTCTAAATCATGCAAAAGTAAACAAAGAATTTTGTGTTTTTCCAAGTACTCATTCAATACCTTATGCCATAATATTTTATTTTACATGCAAAATCAAGAGATCTTAAATATTCTGAATGTCCTCTGAAATAACATTTTATAATTGTTTCTATTGTAATTTTAGATAACCACTTCTCAAAAGCTTAAGCAGATAGGAAAGGAAACCAACAGTATATATCAACCTAAGAAACACTAACACCCCCCTCCCACATGCAAGTCCACTCAACAACCTTGAGACAAATGCTGACATTGCATATGTAGAAAACAAAAGATGTTTCCAAAAGTAGGGTCACTAAGATGTTAACACAATGATTGGATTTCTTGGGAATCAAACAAATATAGGTTTTATTAGTGCCAGCATTAAGAAAAAAATCTTCAATAAATCACCCTTGACTGCATCCCAACAATCTTGAAAAACTGTTGTTGAGAAGTCATCTGGCTGAAAAGATTGCTCCATACCACAATCAAACACAGACTTTTTAATTTCCTCCTCATCAAAAGGCCTCTCCAGTCTCCAGCCATCTAGCTTTCTCATCACTGATTAGGCACCAATCCAAACCTTCCACCTTTATCGTCACGCGATCTTCTTTTTTGTAAGTCCTCTGAAAGAACCAAACACCTCATTCACAGTTCCTTCCTCACTCTCAATTAAATTACCCTTCCCATCCTCCAATTTAGTCATCAACTTATTCACCCTTCTACTGCTAGTTATTCTGCGAAACAGATTTGAGTTATTGTCCCAATATTTCAACCCACTTAGTCTTTCACCTCCAAGACTTTTCTTCCTTGAGAATCAAATCTTCAAACTTGTTTCTGAGCTCCCAATAAATATCTGTATAGAGCATCTAAACCTAAAGAAAAATGTTTGAGGTTTTAAGAGATGAAATGTTAGTTAGGTTCCATCCTTTTATACACAGTATAGGGAATATCATAACACTGATCACTCCATAACATAGATCAGGTGCAAAATTTCCAAATTCTTCAATTATAACTTTTATAACTTATAAGTAGACATAAATTGGGCGAAAAAAATTAATTTTCTATTGATTGTATGTGTATCTTTTATGACTTATTTGCATATATATAGGTGCAATGCACCAGACAATGGGTTTGGGTTAGGTTTTTGGAAATAAAAATTTGATAGAGCTTCAAAACTTGAGGCCATGTCAGAAGAAATTGGTTTGCTTTATGTAGTAATATAGATTACCATTTCATAAATAATGTTAATATTGTCGTTGTAACAAATTTTACCTTCAGCACTCATAAAATTAAAATTAAAGAAAGATAAAATAAAGAAATAAAATTAAAAAACAAATAAATAAAATTACAAAATAAAATGAAATATTAACTAAAAATAAGTGCTATTGCTGTAAAAATTTGTACACCAATCAAAATTTTCATAATTGGTTGTACCACTACAAATCAGACGATAATTACACCCAGGATAAGTGAAAATGACAAATAAAAAACAAATAAGAAGAGGAAGTTTGTACCTTTTTCAGGAGTAGACACAAGGGTGGAGATTAGTTTTTTCTTTTTTTTTGTTTGGTTGTTAGTTGTTACTTATTAGAACTATAATGAATTTCGAGATTCAACTATTTATTTTGTTTTGTTTATAAGAATTTTGGGTTGTAATTATTATGTTATTAATTTATTACATTGAGATTGATTACATAAATACGCCTAACTGTAATTCGATTTCAAAGTTTTTTTATGTTGACTGAGAATAAAGAGATCAAGTTCCCTACTTTACTCTCTCTGCTCTTGTCTTACTTCTCTCTTCTCCTTCAGTTTTCGTCTTGGTTCTACATTAATTGGTATCAAAGTACATAATTTGACATAGCAATCCAAAAAGCCAAGAAATATTCATAAACACACAAACCGGCAATAACGAAAAAAAAAATTGGACAATCTTGGTAAGTACCATGTTTTGAATAATTTAAACCCATAAACACAAACAATCCAAATTTTGAATAATTTAAACCCATCAAATCAGTCAAAACCAAAAACACCAAGAAAATTCAATGTTCAATTAAGTTATCCATTGTTTTTTTAACATATAATTAAAATGAGCAAACGAGGAAAACAAACAAGTCAGCTGCTAAGCTTATTCCACATTCAAAGACATAAGAAACAAGTAAGAGAATAGCAAAGGATTTAATTTACCAAAAAAAAAAAAAACAACAAAAAGTGAGTAATGAAGAAAAAGCACCTGCTGTTGCTTTGCGACTTGCTCCCTGAGCTTACTGGCTTGCTTCCGTATGGACTCCATAGTCCATACAGAGAGAAAGCCCCAGATGGATGGATGGATGATTGATCTTCGCGTTCACTGGTCACACAGAAAGTGGTTTGGCTTTTCGAGCAACAGAAAGAAGACAGAAAGCAAATATGTAAAAATTACGACGTTTTGGTTTCGGGAGTCCACCAGCCACCGAATAGAGAAATTCGGACAAGTAGCCCAAACTTTAACCATCTTTTTATATTTCTTAAAATTCTAATTAAAAACAGATGTCAATAGACTTAATTGACCTTAACCCTCAAAAATCCTCTTCAAATCTAACATATATTGTAATCTAAGTATATTGGTAATACCACGTCATCGTGTCATATGATGTTATGATTATATACAATAATTTTCCAAACCAAAAAGTCTTATCTAACTCTCTCATTCCCCAAATACACGACGTCCACATCTCTCCTCCATAAGAACGTCTTCTCCCTCGTAAATGGCAGTTGGAGTGGTGGCATATGAGATTGAGTTAGATGAGCACGAGAGAGAGAAATGTCATTGAGTTCTTGAAGATTATGGACAAATCCTACTAATTCCTGCACAGTGCGTACCATTTTTTTTTTCTTAAATCTCTCTTCCGTCACTTAATAAATTTTTTTAAAAATTACTCATAAACCTAATTTTTGAAAAATTTTTAACTAAAAACCAGTCAAATAAAAACTTAAGTTCCAACCCAATTTGTCTGTGTATACGCGCGGGGCTGAGGAAAATACAATACCGAGCACTCGATGCATGTAGATGCATCTTGCAACTGCATTTGCAATGTATCTTTTTTTTTTTTGTAGATGCAAGGTTTTGCTTGAATTTCGATCGCAAATGCACCCGCATCTGCAACTACCCAGCTCTCAGCAGTTGTAGATACTTTACTAAGAGCTCGATGGAGTTTGGACTACAACTTAATTTTTGGGTCGGCTGAGGTTTCTGTTAAATTTCTTTTTCATTTTGGGTTTCTAATTAAAACATCCTAAATTTTTTTATACAAAAACATTTTTATTTTGCTAAGAAAATATTTTTTATTTACAAAATACTTTCCCATAGAAATAAGAAAATTTTTACACTGTCAACCTTGTTCACATTTTCCAACCAACAAATAATTTGGCTCTTAGCCCTCCTCAAAATTTGTTATAAACTAGAAAGAAAATATGGAAAACTGAAATGGTAAAGCATGTTTCTCAAATCAATTGTATCTTCCATCTTTGGTAGAGATGTCTATTTATAAACTTACAATGATAGGATGGTTAATACAAATCATTAACCACTCATAATTTGTAAGTTACAAACCACTAATTATCATCATTAGGATATAGGTTACAAATATGTAATTAAGACATAGGTTACATGATAATCAAAGGTATAGTAATGGTGGTCATCCACACATTAAACCTTATGATTTATAACACTCCCCCTTAGAGTCCACCATACAATGATAGTTGCCTCATTAAAACTTTGCTTGGAAAACCCAGTGAGAAAAAACCAAAACAAAAGAAAAATAGTACAACATTATGGATCATTGATATGGTGTTAGACGCGCTTATGTTGCCTCGTTAAAACCTTGCTAGGAAAAACCCAGTGCGACAAAAACCTAATCGAAGGAAAAATAGTACAATGCGTATATGTCCATAATAGTATACTTCTTGATGCTCCCCCTGATAAGGATCTCCCTCTGATGATTGCATTCTTCAATTTGATTGCTTATAGAGTTGACGCAAACCTATTCCATATACCCACTTTTGGAATGTAGACTTTGGTACAGATTTGGTGAAAAGGTCTGCCAGATTATCATTGGATCGAATTTGCTTGACTTCAATTTACTGACCCTTTTGAAGTTCATGTGTGTAGAAGAATTTTGGTGATATATGTTTGGTCCAATCACTTTGATGTATTTTTCCTTTATGTTAGTTTTTAGGATTTGATATATTGGCTTTTTTCCCTGTCAAAATCATTGTATTTATTTTTATTTAATCACTCACAAGCTCTAGGCTAGATTAAGGACAAGATCAGTTGTAACGAAGAAGTCAAGAATGAAGTAGCAATGAACAAAGACCCAAGGTATGCTGCACTTCATTCATTTCATGAAAATAACAGTTTTTGTCTATTTGACTAGTCATTCACTGAACATAAGGATAATGTTTTTCACATACAGTGGTTAACACTTAAGTGACAGTCACTTCAGTGGGGCCATTTCGGGTTTTGCTTCTTAAAGTCCATTTTATGTTTTTCTAAACATGCATTTGCACAGCACATAATTTGGTTCCTTCACTGAATCAATCAGATCAGATTGCCTCTCATCACTTTCACGCCACTCTGTGATGGGCGTACATTAACAGAATTTCCTGCAGCCCTGCCAATAGTTGCGTACATTAACATTTGTCTTATTACATCTATTACCTGGTATTCTGTACGCCCATCTATATTCCATTCGACAATGGATCCAGCATCAAATCTGGCAGTGTCGAAGTGGAAGTTCTCTTCAAATCTCATGTCCACTGGTGTTGGCCTGTGATAATAATTCCTGCTTGGAGCCATAGGAATGAGGTTTCTTTTAAAGTTTATTTTATTTTCCTGAGCTGAAGATTCCTCTGGATGATTTAAGAAGACTTGTTCTAAATCTTCTTCTTCTTCACTTTCTTTGGACAAGACATTGACCACATGAGTTTCTGGTGCTCCTGATCTTGATGGTGTATCTTTTTTGATATCTAATTTAGATAATCTATTGTGAGACCTTGTATTTTTCAGATAGTTATTTTAAATATTTTGCGAATTTGTTTTAAGGATTTTGGGAATTTATTTGGAAATTAAAAAGGATTTAGTTTAATTTTTAATTTTTTTTTTAAATTGAGTTTGACCTAAAAGTTGACTTTTAAAACTAGAGGGCTTTCGCCTTGGACTTTGGGCACATTGGATAGGTCTCGATCCCACGAGTTCGTAAACACGTAGCACGCATCATTTGGAGTTACAGTTTGAAAGTTACGAGCATTTGAAAGGGAGGGCAATTTCGTAATTTTGTATGAGTGGGTTTTAAATACCCAAAATCCAGAAATTTCTGGGACATTTTCTCTCTCCTCTCCCCCGCATCTCTCTTCTCTCTCTTTCTGCCTACCCTCTCCCCTCGGCAGTTTCGCCGTCCGGCCACCCCTCGACCAACAGCGGGTACTGGCGAGTTCCTCTCGCCGTCGCCGACCTCCAGCGGCCCTCCTCATCGCCGGCCGACCACTGTAGACGGAGAATCAGCGCAAGACAGAAAATGTCCTCGTCGGCGATCTGCGTTTTCCGACGGAGTTACGACGCCGGACCACTTGGGTCTCCTTCCCCAGGCTCCGGCGAGTTCAGCTGTGCCACTCCTTTGCTCCGGCGACCTCCCATGGCGGTGAATCAACAACTCAAGGTCGTCTACTTCCACCGTCGATTTCGGCCACTTCCGGCGACTTTTGGCCGTCGGTCCAGTTGTCAAAGACGACCCTCGAGGTAAGGGCTTTGTTTTCCCCTTGGTTGGATTGGTCAATTTTGTGAAATTTGGAAATTGAATTTATGGGGTTTGACACCATTTTTGGGTTGACTTTGAATTGAGCCTATTTGAATGTTTTCTGAGTTGTTTTTCATCCAATTGAAGCACCTAGGTTGAATTTGGGTTGACTTTTAGTTGAAAAATCATTTTCTTTGGATGTGCCGCCGCTGCCACCGTCGGCTCCACCACTTGTGGCGGCGAGATGGGTGGTTTTTTCTTGTTAATCAGCCTCCCCAGGACTTCTAGAGACCAACCCCAGGGTCTGTTTACGTGTTGGTGAGTGTTGTGTGTAGTTGGGGCTGGGCAACCACCGTGCGTGGTGGTTACCGTCCATTTCGGTCGTTGAATGGCCAAATTGTGAACCCTGAATATTTAAAAGTTGGTTGTCTGGTCTTAACAGGTACACGGGCTCGGAAAATCTCATTCCCGATGCCGTTATGCTGCCAGATTTGGTATCCGAGCAATGGCACCGTGAAAGGTATTTTGGTCTTTTACGTAGTTAAATTGTAAGTGAAACTTATCTGCTTATATTGTTGAGTACCGTGGTTTAATTGTCTGTTTTATAGATTTGCTGCTTTACGTTAGAGAAGATTAGGTGTAGGATTTGAATTAGGAGAATGAATTGACGAGCATTTGAGGCGAAGGAATATTTGGGAATTATAGAGTTTCTTAGAGGAGAGTCACCAAATTAGAGAAGGATTATTTATAGTCGAGGTTAATGATTGATGATTAGGCAGTTATTATATACAAAATGATCAAATTAATTATTGAGGAAATGTCAGTATGTTTCGAGTGATAGACAAGTGATGGTTTATCAGCGGGGATCAATTTCAGAAGGATTCAGCATAGTTCGGAGTAATTGTGGGTGAAATGTTGTGAGTTGGAAATGCGAGTACTGATTGGGTGAGCCTGCTTGTGCGGAGAGACCCCTCTGTACGAAATTGTGGCCAGGATACGAGCCTGCTCGTGCGGAGTGACCCCTCCGTACGAGATTGTGGCCAGGATACGAGCCTGCTCGTGCGAAGAGACCCCTCCGTACGAGATTGTGGCCAGGATACGAGCCTGCTCGTGTGGAAGGGTCATTCGTACGAGATTGTGGCCAGGATTTGAGCCTGCCCATGCGTGGGATTGTGGCCTGGACATTGTTTATAGTATGGGTACAAGTATGGTGTGAGTTTAAAGTACAAGTGTTCTGGTATATCAGTTATAAAGATAAATTTCAGTTCAGGTTTGTTATTTCTCAGTTTGGAAGTTTTATTGCTTTTTCAGCATATCGAGGTTTATTTGAGACGATTTTCAAAACTGGATTTGTGAAAAGGTTTTAAAGCTGGGGGATTCCAAAGAGTGATGTGAGTGAGATTAGGGGGATTTCAAAGAGCGACGTGAGTGAAATTTGATAGTCTATTTCGTTGCTTTGTGTGCTTATGTGCATTTGTTTGCTAGGATTTGGTTTGGCTAGGACTTGGTAAAGTGTAGGCTTGAATCTTGAGGATGGAATTAAGGATGATTATGCATTGAGGTTATTATTTAAGACGGGAATGATTTGAGATTGAGGTTAATAGTTGACGTTTAGGCAATTGATTTGCCAGAATAATGATTATTCTATATTGATGGGATTTGATTTGAATATGAGGATTTATGATTTATTTTGATATTTGGATGATTGATGATGAAATTATTGTGTGATTGAATATTTATGGATATTATTGTGAATTATTATTAAGCATGGAAGTTGAGGATTTTATTGAGGATAATTATTTTGTTATTTCACTCATACGAGCTCTAGTGAGCTTACCGGGTTGTTTATTTGAATGACCCGGTGTACCATGGATATGGTGCAGTGTGGTTATTGGTGTTTTGCAGGTTAAGCAGGCTGAGGAAGCAGTGAGGAGAAGACGAGGCAATGAGGAGAAAACAAGGTAGTGGGACCCATTTTGATTTATGTGATTGTTTTTATACGGTGATTTTATATAAATATTTTTGGGCTCACATTTTGATTTAGTAAACGTATTTATTTACTTACATTGTTGTGCATGGCTCAAAAGAAAGAAAAAAAAAACAGATTTAAAAGTTTGATGTTCAGTATTTTTATGGACCCGAAGTTCGGGGCGTTACATCTATCGAGTATTTCCTCCATCACATCCTTCTGTTGGTTGGAAGAGATTGGTGCTTTTAACTTATAGTTTTCTAGAACAGGTGGTGGTTTAAACATGACTTCTTGGCTTGTTAATTTAGAGGAGGTAGAAGCCTCTGTTTTTGCCTTTAAGGCTCCTTCATCTGTAAGTGAGATTGAGAAATTGGGAAAAGAATTAAAGAATATTGGCCCATCACAGAGTGATGACTCCACTACTCCCAAAAGAGAATCTGAGAAGATATTGTGCATGCAATCTCTAACACAAATAAGAACAGAAGTTTTTAATCCAGTTCTAGTTAGTGGTTTTACTGCAACTTGGACTAATTTAATATGTAATTATTTAAAGTCTCTTTTTTGATATTCTTTTAACATTTCTTGTGAAAAAAGTTGGAAGTTTTCATGAGCTTCTGATATAGCAACTGCTCTTTCATATGTTTTAATTATGTAATCACTTTTAAAAGAAAAAGATCCTTTCCTGTAAATATCATAAATTGGGACTTTAGGGATTTTCCAGTTTTGTAACTGTTTTTCGTAATCCTTGATTACCACTTATTCTACATTTTTAATCCTCATAACATCATTGGATCTAGATCCATCCGATTTACGAGACAGTGATCTAAACAAATTAGCCATTTAAAACAAATTTGTATAATTAAGAAAAACTTTTGAAGTTCTCAATGGTGTCAAATGTCCTCAACGCCTAACCTCGGCTAACACGGACTTCCACACCCCACCCCCAAAGTTTACAAATTTAAACAAACTGAATTAAAAAGCTAATTGTTGTCGATCAATGTTTGTAATCGGTGGATTAATACCACTCCGATGTCACAGGGACTATGATTAAAAACAATGTTGGTGGCTCTGATACCAAATACGACCCAGGTTTAATCCCTTTTATATTTATAAACTGGTAGAGAAAGGATATAACAAATACATAAAAAAATAAAGATAAATTGGAAATACAGAGGTAGAATACAAGGAAACCGAGCATAGTAACTTACAAATGCATTTGGAACAGGTAGCCTCCAAATGTCTCTTCAAACTTAAGCTTACAAGTTTAAAAGCACACTCAAACACTCAAAGAAAACTTGAACTCCTTATTCCAGACTAAAACTTGTGATGCCTCTGGAGTAAGAAAGGACCTTCCTTTTATAGATGGCAAAAACAGATTCCTTCTTATCTTTTAGGTGCACTAAAACTGAGTGGGAGACCAAAGGTGACGTGGTGATATGAGTAGTGACCTGCACTAGGGTGAACATTAGTCGCTTTTAGAAAAGGTAAAATGGCCGACACCTTATCTGTAAAGAGGGGAAAAGACTCCTTCACAGTCATCTTCATTATTTAGATGAGTGTCATCTTCTTCTGCCTCGGATGTTGACATTTTGTCTACTTCATCCAGAGCCTCCAGTAATTGTTGTTTGATCTCTGCTTGGGATAAAGAGGGATCAGGTGATTTAGCTGCCTTAATTGATGATAAGAGTCCTTTAAGGACAGGAACAAATTCCTTTTGGGGTTGAGAAGAGGAAGCTTCTTTCGCTCCTGTTAGGACTTCTACTACATATTTTATTTTAAATCTGGGGGGAAGCAAGTGCTGAATTTGGAACTTATCCCACCATTTTATGAAAAAATGCCTTTTAAGATGAGGAAGACAGATGAAATCATCCTCCTTAGGTGGAGATATTTCGTAAACCCATTTTAAGATCCAAATCATATCATGAAGATAGAAAAACCAAATAAGAACTTCCCAGTAATCTGCCATATCAAAATTAGAGGATCTAAATCTGAAAAAAGAATCTTTTAAATCCAACGGCAGGAGATCCACAGAAGGACCCCAGATGAGAAACCAGACTTTAAACCAATTAGGAAGAGGTTTTTTATCTCTGATTTGAAAATTGAAAAACCAGGAATGGGAAAAAAATATCATTTCGGAGACAAAGAACATTTTCCCAAGCATGTTGTTAATCAAAATAGCTGAAATAGTTTGGAAAGATTTTTGGATTTTTAAAACGTCTTTTAGACATAGGGTTTGGACCCCAATCCTTCCAGGATAATATCTTTAAGATGTACATTTGGGAAAATCCAATAACTCTTTTTAGAGTCATTCCTATAATTGTGGGTTATTTTAACCGATCTAGTTTACCACTAACTAGGACTGGATTAAAAACTTATGTTCTTATCTGTGTTAGAGATTGCAGGCACAATATCTTCTCAGATTCTCTTTTGAGAGTAGTGGAGTCATCACTCTGTGATGGGCCAATATTCTCTGATTGCAGGCACAATATCTTCTCAGATTCTCTTTTGGAAGTAGTGGAGTCATCACTCTGTGATGAGCCAGTATTCTTTAATTGTTTTCCCAATTTTCCAATCTCACTTGCAGATGAAGGAGCCTTAAAGGCTTTAACTTTGAATCTTCAAACCCAAGGGTTTGATATGATTCCAGGTTCACAAAATATGGCTGTGGTTTATAGAATATATTACAAAGCCATGAATACTTTATGTCCAGAAGCACATAATATATTTAGAAGCCAAAGGTAAGACTACACTTTTTCAAGCAAATTTGGGAAAAGCTAATGTAGTAGTACCTAAAACTATTATGTGGAATGAAATAACCCTTCCTGAAAGATGGACTCTCCAGAACCAGGTACTTGCTAAACCCATAGAAAATCAACAGGTGGATCAAATTATTGAGCCCAAGATGGAGATGTAGAGATAAGGTTCTCTACTAACAGATCAGCAAGAATTAGCAGGGCAAGTACAAGCTCAAGAGGAGAAAGTTCTAGAGTTCAAAGTGCCAGGAGCTCATTTGTAGCAGAAACAAAACATGATAAAATTATCATGGGAGGATTAATGCAATCTGACAACCAAGTCAGCCAGCCTTAGTACAGAGTAGAAACACCTAACACTGTGGCAAGTGGAACTAGACCTACTCAGGTAAGAAGGCCTCAATCACCAACTTTTTCAGATCTAGAAGGTGAACTTTTTATTAACATGTTAGAAGAAGAAAGACCTTTTAACATAGATCATGAACTCTTAAAACGAGAATTCATGAGTGAGAAAAATGGAAAAAAAAGGGAATGGTTTGAGCAAGCCATTTGCCCAAAACAAAAGGAAATTCTTCATAGGGCTTTTAATGCCAACATAACAAGGAGTAAAAGGCACATAGCTTTCTTTGTCTGGTTTGAGGGATTTGTAAGAAGACAAAACTTAGAAGAATTTAACCAAGTAATCAATACCCTAGAAAGTCCTTTTAAAAATTACCTAACTAAAAAAGGAAAAATAGTTAGGGCTACACATCCACCAGCTGAAACCCTAGAAATAAATGGATGGTTAGCTGCTCCTTTCAAAAGTGATGCTCTTTCTAAAATAGATAAAGAAACCACAGAACATATTGGAAATGTTCTGTCCCAGGGGAATTATACCAATCTTTAGGAGCTCAAACCTCAAGAATTGAGGAGTCCATAAATAAATTATGTCCCAAAGAAATAAAAACAAAGGCTTCTACCTCCTCTAAAGTAACAAGCCAAGAAGTCATGTTTAAACCACCACCTGTTCTAGAAAACTATAAGTTAAAAGCACCAATCTCTTCCAACCAACAGAAGGATGTGATGGAGGAAATACTCGATAGTTTATCTAAATTAGATATCAAAAAAGATACGCCATCAAGATCAGGAGCAACATAAACTCATGTGGTGAATGTCTTGTCCAAAGAAAGTGAAGAAGAAGAAGATTTAGAACAAGTCTTCTTAAATCATCCAGAGGAATCTTCAGCTCAGGAAAATAAAATAAATTTTAAAAGAAACCCCATTCCTATGGCTCCAAGCAGGAATTATTATCACAGGCCAACACCAGTGGACATGGGATTCGAAGAGAACTTCCACTTCGACACTGCTAGATTTGATGCTGGATCCATTGTCGAATGGAATATAGATGGGCATACAGAATACCAGGTAATAGATGTAATAAGACAAATGTTAATGTACGCAACTGTTGACAGGGCTGCAGGAAATTCTAAAAGCCAAGTAGCTTTAGCTATTGTAACAGGCTTTTCAGGACAACTCAGAGGTTGGTGGGATTTCCTGCCAGAACAGACCAGGAATGAAATCCTGTTTGCCACGAAAAAGGTAATAAAAACTGAGTAGGGAAGGGAAATAAAAGGTACCGAAGAAGATGAGGTAAATACTCTTGCTTATACTATAACGCTTCATTTCTTAGGATCTATAAATCTTCAACATGAAAGATCACGAGAAGTTTTAATGAACTTAAAATGTCCAACATTTTCTCAATTTAGGTGGTATAAAGATGTTTTTCTTGCAAAAGTTTATACTAGGTCGGATTGCCACCAAGAATTCTGGAAAGAGAAGTTCATTTCTGGACTTCCTCCTCTCTTTGCAGAAAAGGTAAGAAACATGCTTAAAGCCAAAAATGGGGGAATAATCCCCTATGGTCATTTAACTTTTGGGCATCTAGTTTTAGAAATTTGTGCTGAAGGACTGGCCTTATGCACAGATATGAAACTAAAAAGGCTTTTAGAAAAAGAAAATCCTCTAGGGAAAAAGAAATGAGAGATTTTTGTTAACAATTTGGATTTTCTAAAACCTCAGATCTTTACAAAGGAAAGATAAAGAAATTTCATAAGCATAAAAGGTTTTCAAGGAAAAAGACGGATTGAGCTAAATAACCCAAAGAAGATAAATTTCTAAAAAGAAAAAGATTTTCAAAAAGAAAGAATTTTAAATAAAAAAACCAACTTGCTTTAAGTGTGGGAAAGTGGGCCATTATAAAAATGAATGCAAAATGAAAGAAAAAAATTAATAATCTCCAGATTGATGAAGATCTAAAAGAAAAAATTTTTCATATTTTTCTAAATTCAGAAAATTCATCTAGCGAAGAGGTACTAGGCTTGGAAGATAGCACTGAAGGTGGGTACTCAAGCACTAGTAGCCAGGAGTCAGACTCGGCGGTCTCGTGTTTATGTAAAAGGGTAAAACAGCTCGAGGTAAATGTTCTGACCAGGCAAGATAATCTTTTATTAGATCTAATTGATAGAATAGAAGATCCTGTTCAAAAAAGAATGGTTCTAGAACAATACCTAGAAACTTTAAAAGAAACACAACCCTAAAGAAGAAAAGAGAGCACTTTTCCTTCTCCAGTAGAACCCTATAATTTTCAGCACATAATTGATAAGGTAGAAACCTCTAAAAGAAAAGAGACCCAAGAACCTTCCATCTCAGATCTGAAAGGAGAGATCAATGAGATAAAGGGGGAGGTAAAGAATCTTAAGGAAAGAGTTAATCTTTAAATTAGAGTTAACACAACTCTTTGAAAGATTTGAAGAACATGGAATTGAAGAAGATTTCTCGGAAGAAATGAAAAATTTAGCAAAAGGAAATCTGACATAACCTGAAATAGAAGATTTGACTAATCTAAACCAGATTAATCAAATTGACCAAGTTTTTTTTCCAAAGATGGTTTGTTGAAGTAACCATAAGAATTGGCCAAAACTATGAATTTACCACAATGGCCCTTATGGATTTAGGAGCAGATTTAAACTGCTTAAGGGAAGGTCTAGTCCCAACAAAGTTCTTTTCAAAGACCACACAAACGCAAAATGCAGCGAATGGAAGGAAAATGAAAATAAATTATAAACTTTTAGATGCAGCAGTTTGCAATAAAGGAGTCTGTTTTGAGACACCTTTCTTGATGGTAAAAGATCTTTCTCAAAACTGCATTTTAGGAACTCCTTTCTTAAATATGTTGTATCCAATGCAGGTTAACAATGAAGGGATACAAGCTTCAGTTTGTGGTTCTAATGTCTATTTTCCTTTTATCTAAGAACCACAGGTTAAATTTATTAACAGCATCAAGGATAAAATAGAGAAAAAATAAAGGTTTCTTTTCTCTCTAAAAGAAGAAGTCCAGTACAAGAGAACCGAAGAAGTCTTGAGGACTTCCCAGGCCCAGGCCCAGGTAAGAAACATAAATGAGATACTTAAAAAAGAAATATGTTCTGACTTGCCAAATGCTTTTTGGAACAGAAAAAGACATGAGGTCTCTTTGCCTTATGAGCCAGATTTCAAAGAAGCCCAAATACCAACTAAAGCCCGACCTATTCAAATGAATAGTACACAACTAGAATTGTGTAAAACAGAGATTAATGATCTTTTAAAAAAGGGCCTTATAAGAAAAAGCACATCCCCTTGGAGCTATCCAGCTTTTTATGTTGAAAAAGCTGCTGAAATTGAAAGAGGAGTCCCCAGGTTAGTAATTAATTAGGGTGCGTTTGGTAACGTATTTGAAAACTGTTTTCTGTTTTACAAGTTTAAAAAAACATAAAAACACTGTTTGGTAGCACGTTTTGACAGTTTTTATAAAACAAAATTCAAAAAATAGATTCACTTTTTAGCCTAAATTCCCAAAACACACTAATGACGTTTCACGTGTTTTATAAAAACATAACCCTAAAAAAAGTGAAAACACGGGATACACTTTTTACGCCTTTCCACTTGACGTAGTCTCTCATCTTCGATCACTCTCAACGACGTTCTGTTCTCCATCAAACCAGGTATTACGAAAACCTTTTCTTAGTTCTTGATTCTTTCAAGTCTCTGTAAATCTCACTTGATGTGGTAGATTTTCATGAATCTTAGTGTTGGTTTGTCTTATTTGTCTCAATTAATAGTTTGTTAAATTTGTTAAAGCCCTAATTTAAGAACAATAGGAATCGATCATCTATGTTTGTATGTGGGTTTAGTTTTCTGCTTATAATTTTTTTTTTCTGCTAATCTTTGTTCATCTGACTTCCACTCTTTACTATAAAATATAGACATGCTTTATATTTCATGCGACCTTCTTTTACTACCATTTGACATCAATATATATAGCTATTGCCTACAATAATGACGAAAAGATGAGCACATATTGTATGTATGGTCTGCTAAAAAGTACACGTTACTCTTTTATAATCTAATTAAGTCTACGACTCTTTCTTTCTATTTCTTCTTTATGTTTCTTCTTTCTTTTTCAATTTTTTTTTTCTAAGTATTGTCTCTGTAGCTTTGTATAGTTTCTTTTCGAGTCATTTTTGTTCTTGTTTCCCTGTTATATACACAGGCTGAATAAGCTTGTCAAACTTATACTTTCCTCATTGCCTCTTGTTATTATTATTTTTTTATATTAATTTTATATTATTAGTTTGCTATTCATTATTATTAGAGCAACATGGTAGTGTAACAGTGTCTTGTGATTGTGATTTCAACACATATTAGGCTAACATACTGTTTAGAACCAAATGCCAAAAATAAAGGCTCAATTCATTTGTAAATGAGTTCTAATGTCTGAAATAGAATATCAGACTTCTAAACTTGAGACAACAATTATGGGAACAAGTCAATTTTGGTCAATTAATGCATAATTAATTTAGAGGGATTTCTTCATTAGATTTGAGAGCTGATGTGTCTTGATTTTTCTTGCTTATTTGGTTAGATGTTGGTTTGGTTGCTGCATTGTATAGTTGCCTTAAGCACTTTGTAGTGGACTCATTGTTCATTGTTTATGTTGTAGTTACTGGGTATATTGTATTAAAATATCTGTTTTCTTTGTACCAAAAAAAAAAAAAATCTCAGTACAAAGTATTAATTATTTGTACCTAGTTTATGTGTGTGGTCTTCATTTAAGCTCAATATACATGGGTGGTGAGTTATTTCACATTGGTGCATGAATATTATTTTTATAATAATGTAAGAGTCATCAAAATTTAGAAACTAAATAATATCTTAATAGTATTTTATATGTTAGAAATAAACGAGTTAATTAGCATGGAACATTGTATAGCAACAAAGAGCATTGTGATGATTTATCTCATAAAAGGAGACTTGAAACACCAGCCATTTAACAATGCTATATTAGGCACTTTTTAGGCGCAACATGTGGCTTGATTTTTCCCTTATTTGGTTAGATGTTGGTTTGTCATATCAACTCATTTTACTGTCATCTGATAGCAGTTTAACCAAGGTCTTGGTCTTCTATATTTTCTTCTGAAGTAACCCTTGTCCTACACGCATACATGGTCGGAATACTTTATTTGTGCCTTGTTTATGTTTGATTGTTTTTCTATTAGGACTGTGGGGATAATGAGGTATGTATCTACTTGTTTCATTTGCTTGATATATTTTTATTTTTCCTTAAAAGGAGATGGCTTCCAATGATGTGGATTTTGATGATAAAGCTGATTGGTCTGCAAAATCTGAGGGAATATTTATCCGAATATTGTATGAACATGTGAAGAGGGGAGATAAGACTTCGACTTTTAAAAAAAAAAATTTGGCTAGCTATAAGTGATGAGTTGTTTGCAGAAAGTGCCAAAAGATACAATTTGGCACAACTTAAATCAAAATTCAATATATTGCGTAAAAAACATCGTGAGTTTTCAGATCTCATTGAGCATACAGGATTTGGGTGGGATCCTATTGCAAACATTGTGACTGCTTCAGAAGAGGTTTGGGCTTCTTACATCAAGGTATTATTTTGATATTCACAAAATAATTTATTTAATTTTTATATAATTCACAATTGTGTTCATGTCATTGATGAATATATATTTTTTAATGGTTTGTAGAAAGTACCAGCAGTGAAGCCATATCGCAAAAAAGGCTTAGAGCACTATTCACTTTTAGGGGAGATTTTCAACACCACTACTGCAACGGGTCAGATGCATTATTCTTCTAGCCAACTACCTCCTAGCTCGGATGATGAGCGTGAATTAGAAGAGAACTTCCTTAATACTGGGGTTCATATGAATGTTGATGAAGATGTTGATCCTAGTGATAGTGGTAAAGGAAAAAGAAAAAGTGTTTCTGCTCCATCATCTGACCGTCGCCCAAAAAAATGGGACAAAATGGAAGCTTACTTGGAGGTTTGCAGTGAGGTCATGAACCAAAAGTTGCAGCGCAACAAAGAGAAAAGTGTAGAGGAAACTAGTACGGAGAGGTATACAATTGAAGAGTGCATTCAAATAGTGGAGGCAATGGGAGACATTGAAAATAGCCAGTTTATCAAGATGATGGATAAGATTGTGAATTTGGAATGGAGGAGACTTTTCCTAACCATGACCGAAGAAAGAAGGAGAGCTTGGTTGGCTAGTCTCTAGGATTACTATCTAGATGTGTGTTTGCACTTCTTTTTTATGTGTGACTTGCATTTTTATATGCTTGGGTATTTGGTACTGATGTTTGTTATGTTTTAGGCTATTTGTTACTTATATTTGTTATGTCTCTGGATATTCGGTACTTATGTTTGTTCTGTCTTTGAATGTTTGATACTTGTGTTGGTAAATTTTATGGATATTTGTGGGTTATGATTCTTATTTGATGAATATTTGTGTTGTTTATTAAATGAATGATGTGCTTAGAATTTATTTTGGCTTTCGATATGTGAAAGGTACCAAAGATGGTTATTGACAATGAGGATAGTGATTCAGATCTTGAAGAAATGGCGCAACATATGATAATTTGCATGCATATTTATGAATATTGGCAATCATATGTAGATCGAACTCCATGTAATACATCTGCACTATCAAGGCCTGAATATGTGCAAGAGTTGTTGAATGGACATCCTGATAGAATGTATAATTCATTCAGGATGGAAAAGCATGTGTTTCTAAGGTTGTGTCAAACTCTTGAGAGCTTAGATTTGTTGCACAATGATAGACATGTGGGTATTCATGAGGCATTGACAATTTTCTTATTTATAGTGTCACATAGTGTACGCATGCGAGTTGCTGCTGAACGTTTTCAAAGATCTAAAGAAACTATTCATAGACAGTTTAAGCGTGTATTAACAGCTTTATGTGCATTATCACCACGCATTATACGCCCACATACTCGAGGAACAACTCCTCCGGAGATTCTGAACAATCCTAAATATTATCCGTATTTTGAGGTAATGATAAGTTATATTTATTTATGAAAATTTCTTAGATTATTGTATATGTCATTAAGTCTAACTATTTATTTATTTATTTTAGTTATAGAAGTGTATTGGTGCAATTGATGGGACACATGTCGCTGCATGGGCACCCGCACAAAAACAAACATCATATCGTGGTAGGAAGGTTCTTGTCTCTCAAAATGTCATGTGCGCATGTTCGTTTGATATGATGTTCACATTTGTTTACACGGGATGGGAATGGACTGCAAATGATTTTAGGGTGTTCATAGATGCAGTTACAAGGCCGGATAATGAGTTTCCTTTTTCCAGAGGAAGGTATAAATAAGCACGTCACTCTTAAATTTAAAATATTACCTATATTATTGTGACATTTAATTAATAAACAAAAATTACAGGATATTATTATGTTGTCGATGCTGGGTATACAAACATGCCAGGATTCTTGTCACCCTATCGAGGTGAACGATATCATTTGCGTGATTACAGGGGACCTCGTCAAGCACCAAGAGGTCCTATGGAGTTGTTCAATTATAGGCATTCATCATTGCGTAATGTAATTGAAAGGTGTTTTGGTGTGCTAAAAGCACGTTTTCCTATTCTGAAATTGATGCCTAATTACCCTCCACGTAGGCAACGACGGATCCCTATTGCATGTTGTGTGTTACATAATTTTATTCGAAAAGAAGCTCATCGAGATAGAATGTTCGAAGAATTTCAAGTAGAAGACATGATATTTGATGAAGGAGATGTGACAATACCAAACATAGATATGTCTCCGGGAAAGCTTGCACAAATGACCACTTTAAGAGATAAGATTGCATCAGACTTGTGGCGTGATTGTGGTCCAACTTCATGACAATGTTATCATAAATTTGGATATGACTATTTTATCAAATTAGGTGCATTATTATGAACTATTTTGTTCAAATTTGTATGAGATTATGGTACTTTATTTAATATATGGTATTTATGATTATGGACTATTTTGTTAAAACATATATGAAATGACTGTACTCTATTTAATCTAAGGTATTTTTTAGTTATTTTTTTGACAAGTAACTTGTGTATGTACGTATATATATATATGTTTTTTGTACTAACATATTTGTAAATAAAAAGCAAAGTAATAGTAATAAAAAAATATATTGTTATGTTTTTTTATTAAAAATAAATAAAAATTTCTTAAAAACCATATTTCAAAAACATTTTTACCAAACACATATTTACTGTTTTACTATTTTCTGTTCACTGTACCAAACATGTTTTCACTGTTTTTGTTCTCATAAAGCAGTTCTCGGGTTAAGCTACCAGACGCATTCTCAGATATCGAAAATACATAATTCAATTTCTCGTTTTCGTTTTTATAAAATCGTTTTTCAAAAATCGTTCTGTAAAACGTTACCAGACGCACCCTTACAAACCTCTAAATAAAGCTCTTAGATGAATTATGTACCCTTTACCTAACAAAAAAGATTTGTTAAATAGATTGTGTGGGGCTACTATTTTTTCAAAATTTGACATGAAATCAGGATATTGGCAAATACAGATCAAGGAACAAAAAAGGTATAAAACTGCCTTTACAGTCCCATTTGGACATTACGAATGAAACGTAATGCCTTTTGGTTTAAAAAATGCTCATTCAGAATTCCAAAACATCATGAATGAGATATTTAACCCTTATTCTTCATTCACAATTGTTTATATTGATGATGTTCTGGTTTATTCTAAACTTTTGAGCAGCATATCAAGCACATAATGTATTCATGGCTTTGTAATATATTCTATAAACCACAGCCATATTTTGTGAACCTGGAATCATATCAAACCCTTGAGTTTGAAGATTCAAAGTTAAAGCCTTTAAGGCTCCTTCATCTGCAAATGAGATTGGGAAATTGGGAAAACAATTAAAGAATACTGGCTCATCACAGAGTGATGACTCCACTACTCCCAAAACAGAATCTAAGAAGATATTGTGCCTGCAATCAGAGAATATTGGCCCATCACAGAGTGATGACTCCACTACTCTCAAAAGAGAATCTGAGAAGATATTGTGCCTGCAATCTCTAACACAGACAATAACATAAGTTTTTAATCCAGTCCTAGTTAGTGGTAAACTGGATCGGTTAAAATAACCCACAATTATAGGAATGACTCTAAAAGAGTTATTGGGTTTTCCCAAATGTGTATCTTAAAGATATTATCCTGGAAGGATTGGGGTCCAAACCCTATGTCTAAAAGACGTTTTAAAAATCCAAAAATCTTTCCAAACTATTTCAGCTATTTTGATTACCAACATGCTTGGGAAAATGCTCTTTGTCTCCAAAATGATATTTTTTTCCCATTCCTGGTTTTTCAATTTTCAAATCAGAGATAAGAAACCCCTTCCTAATTGGTTTAAAGCCTGGTTTCTCATCTGGGGTCCTTCTGTGGATCTCCTGCCGTTGGATTTAACAGATTCTTTTTTCAGATTTAGATCCTCTAATTTTGATATGGCAGATTACTGGGAAGCTCTTATTTGGTTTTTCTATCTTCATGATATGATTTGGATCTTAAAATGGGTTTACGAAATATCTTCACATGAGGAGGATGATTTCATCACTCTTCCTCATCTTAAAAGACATCTTTTCATAAAATGGTGGGATAAGTTCCAAATTCAGCACTTGTTTCCCCCCAGATTTAAAATAAAATCTGTAGTAGAAGTCCTAACAAGAGCAAAAGAAGCTTCCTCTTCTCAACCCCAAAAGGAACCTGTTCCTGTCCTTAAAGGACTCTTATCACAAATTAAGGTAGCTAAATTAGTTGATCCCTCTTTATCCCAAGCAGAGATCAAACAACAATTACTGGAGGCTCTGGATGAAGTAGACAAAATGTCAACATCTGAGGCAAGAGAAGATGACACTCATCTAAATAATGAAGATGACTGTGAAGGAGTCTTTTCCCTTCTTTACAGATAAGGTGTAGGCCATTTTACCTTTTCTAAAAGCGACTACTGTTCACCCTAGTGCGGGTCACTGTTCATATCACCACGTCACCTTTGGTCTCCCACTCAGTTTTAGCGCGCCTAAAAGATAAGAAGGAATCTGCTTTTGCCATCTATAAAAGGAAGGCCCCTTCTTACTTCAGAGGCATCATAAGTTTTAGTCTAGAATAAGGAGTTCAAGTTTTCTTTGAGTGTTTGAATGTGCTTTTAAACTTGTAAGCTTGAGTTTGAAGAGACATTTGGAGGCTACCTGTTCCAAATGCATTTTTAAGTTACTATGCTTGGTTTCCTTGTATTCTACCTCTGTATTTTCCAATTTCTCTTTATTTGTTTATGTATTTGTTATATCATTTATTTACCAGTTTATAAATATAAAAGGGATTAGTAATTAATTACAAACCTCTAAATAAAGCTCCAGCAAGAATAATCAGGGCAAGTGCAAGCTCAAGAGGAGAAAGTTCTAGAGTTCAAAGTGCCAAGAGCTCATTTGTAGTAGAAACAGAACATGATAAAATTATCATAGGAGGATTAATGCAATCTGACAACCAAGTCAGTCAGCCTTGGTACAGAGTAGAAACACCCAACACTGAGGCAAGTGGCACTAGACCTACTCAGGTAAGAAGGCCTTAATCACCAACTTATTCAGATCTAGAAGGTGAACTTTTTATTAACATGTTAGAAGAAGAAAAACCTTTTAACATAGATCATGAACTCTTAAAACGAGAATTCATAAGTGAGAAAAATAGAAAAAAAAAAAAAAGGAATGGTTTGAGCAAGCCTTTTGCCCAAAACAAAAGGAAATTCTTCATAGGGCTTTTAATGCCAACATAACAAGGAGTAGAAGACACATAGCTTTCTTTGTCTGGTTTGAGGGATTTGCAAGAAGGCAAAACTTAGAAAAATTTAACCAAGTAATCAATACCCTAGAAAGTCCTTTTAAAAATTATCTAGCTAAAAAAGGAAAAATAGTTAGGTCTATCAATCCACCAATTGAAACCCTAGAAATAAATGGAGGGTTAGCTGCTCCTTTCAAAAGTGATGCTCTGTCTAAAATAGACAAAGTAACCACAGAACATATTGGAAATGTTCTGTCCCAGGGGAATTATACCAATCTTTATCTCCAATCTTTAGGGGAATTATACCAATCTTTATTTATGGATTCCTCAATTCTTGAGGTTTGAGCTAAACCCTTTCCAATTCTTGAGGTTTGAGCTCCTAAAGATTGGAGATAAAGATTGGTATAATTCCTCTGAGACAGAACATTTCCAATATGTTTTGTGGTTACTTTGTCTATTTTAGACAGAGCATCACTTTTGAAAGGAGCAGCTAACCCTCCATTTATTTCTAGGGTTTCAGCTAGTGGATGGATATCCCTAACTATTTTTCCTTTTTTAGTTAGGTAATTTTTAAAAGGACTTTATAGGGTATTGATTACTTGGTTAAATTTTTCTAAGTTTTGCCTTCTTGCAAATCCCTCAAACCAGACAAAGAAAGGTATTTGCCTTCTACTCCTTGTTATGTTGGCATTAAAGCCCTATGAAGAATTTCCTTTTGTTTTGGGCAAAAGCCTTGCTCAAACCATTCCCTTTTTTTTTTTTTTTTTTTTTTTTTTTTTTTTTTTTTTTTTTTTTTTT